>FN649726.1:2412075-2436354 GCA_000310025.1 Ectocarpus siliculosus | reverse complement strand
TTGGCACGGAAAAAGAGAGAAAAAAAAGAGAGAAAAAGAGAAAAAGGCGAGAAAATAAAATAAAAGGAAACAGTAAAGAAAAGAGAAAAAAAAATGAAAATAAAATGGAAAAGAGCGAGGGCAAAAAGGGAACAGGCCGAAAATAACAAGAAATAAGAGGCAGAAACAGGCACACGGTGGAGAGACCACTAACGAACAAGCAAACACGCAAACATGGCCACCAACCAGCGATACATTGTAATGGTACGTCATCACTACTGGAGGGTTGGTGCAATGGTGCAGCGTTGGGGGGGGGGGAATTGGCTAAAAGAAATTCAATCCGGCACGCATCGTGCCACTCGGTCCGTCTCTTCTCGTTTGCTTTCTTCCCTCGCCGTCTCATCCGTCTCCTGCCCCCCTCCCGCCCCATTGGTTGTTGGCTTGTGGTTTCGTTTGAGCGCTCGTTGTCGGCTGGCCTCTTCTTCCTTCTCGTGCCAGGAGGTCATGAACCTCTCAGCTCCCTGCAGCACCGCCGCATGCCAGGGTACTCCCCCCTCCACCTTCAGGGCTTCCGTCCACCTTAGCTTCGGTGCCGTGTCTTTCGGTACGGGGATTCCGAGATAACATGGATCGATTTTTGTAGATCTGTGGTCGGGCCCGAATGCCTTCAGGTCGTCGAGCACACACTTCGGCCAGTTCTGTTCCTGTCCCCCCCTACGTGGTTCCTCCCCCCCCTGCTAGCTCGCCGAGCATCAGTCGTTTCGGGAGTCGCCCGTCCGGCTGCCTTGCCAGTGCTCCCGCGAACAGTAGGCGTCGTTGTCGGATCATGGCTTCAACGCTCTGGCATTCGACCCTCTTCAGCGTCTGGGTGTAATCCGTCCACCTTAGCTTCGGTGCCGTGTCTTTTGGTACGGGAATTCCGAGACAACATGGATCGGTTTTTGTAGATCTGTGGTCGGCCCCGAATGCCTTCAGGTCATCGAGCACACACTTCGGCCAGTTCTGTTCCTGTCCCCCCCTACGTGGTTCCTCCCCCCCCTGCCAGCTCGCCGAGCATCAGTCGTTTCGGGAGTCGCCCGTCCGGCTGCCTTGCCAGTGCTCCCGCGAACAGTAGGCGTCGTTGTCGGATCATGGCTTCAACGCTCTGACATTCGACCATCTTCAACGTCTGGGCGTAAGAGAGCTGACGGTAGGTGTCTTTCTTGCGCTTGTACCCGATAACTCGAAGGAGCAGTCGGTGGTGTGTCGACCGCAGCGTCTGATAGTGGCCGCTGAGTGGCGACCATGTCATGCATCCGTACAGCAGTGCCTCCATCGCCTCCGCCTGGAGGAGGCGAATCTTGAGTCGGAATGGCGCTTTCGGTCTGTCGAAGAGCTCCTGGCCATATCGCCTGAGGCACGCCCACACTCCTCTGCTCGTGTAGCTGATCTCCCGGGTGAGGTCGCCAAGTTCGTTGACGAGGCCACCGACGTACCGGAACTCGGTCGTCTGGGCGTATTTCTGTCCCGCGGCTTCGATGGGTAGCGGTGGAGGCGGGGGGGGCTGTGATGTTGTAGTCGACTTGTCCTTCGCGCGCATCAGGAGCGTCTCCGTCTTCTTCTCCGACACCGTTAGCCCGAACTCTCCGAACACCTCAACGATGATGGTCATCATTCTCGCCAGTCCTTCTGCAGACCTCGATACGACGCCGGCATCATCGGCATACAGCATCCCCCATACTCCGTACTCGGTCAAGGGGTGTCTCTCCCCCCCCCCTCCTTCCGTCTTCCCCTCCTCCAAGCACACCAGGTTCCGCAGAACAACATCATCCTCGCTGAATCGGATAATGACGACCTCGAGGACCTCGGCGAAGAAGATGTTGAACAGCAGTGGGGATAGCACACATCCTTGTCGCACGCCCTGTGTGGCGAAGAACCAGTCCGATAGTTCTCCGTCGTCCATGTGCACCCGGGCCCGCATTCCATCGTGGAATTGGCGGATGACTTTTATTAGCTTCGCGGGAATCCCGGCCCTGGCCAGCACCTTTCATAGCATCTCTCGGTCCACCGAATCACACGCCTTCTTCAAGTCGACGAAGCACATGTAGAGCGGTATTTTTCTTTCTCCGCCCCAGTTCCTGGAGGCGGCGCACGACGAACAGCATGTCGACGGTGGATCGCCCGGGTCGAAATGCGCACTGTTCCTCCGGGAGGATGTTGTTGGTTTCGCAGAAGGCGCTTAGACGGTTGGTGATGATCTTGATGGGAACCTTGCCTACGTGAGATGGTAGCGAAATCCGCCTGTAGTTGTTACAGTTGGACCGGTCACCCTTCTTGTACAGCACCTTGATGGTTGCATCCTTCCACTTTTGCGGGATATCTCCTCCATTCCACACCTTGACGAGGATGGTATGGAGGTGTCCCAGGACAAAGGGTTCGTCGTCATCGATCTAGCAACTCGGCAGGGAGGGAGTCATGGCCGGGTGCCTTCCAGTTCTTGAGGCCTTTCGCTGCCCGTGCCACCTCCTCGAGTTCTGGCATCTCTCCCAATCGTTGAGTGTCACGTGTTGCTGCCCGCTGCGTCACTCGTTCGATGATGTCTGGGTTCAGGGTGGGGGATTTGATGTTGAGTAGGGTGCTGAAGAATCTCGCCCACCGTTGGAGGATACCGTCCCTGTTCCGGAGCAACAAGCCGTTCTCATCCGCGACGAACTGCTGTCCCCCCGCTTGTCTCCCGCTGAGGCCCACTGATCTCTTGAGGTGTTGGTACAGAGTCCTTTCATGTCGCGATCTTTGTAGATTGCTTCGAGTTCAGTCACATATCCGTCCAGGTGGGCATAAATGCCCGTTTCGACTGCTGTAGCCACTCCCTTACACGCTGCTTTGAGAGTTCTCCACGTTGTTGAGTTCCAGTTGCCCCTCATCGCCCGGCGCGCTTCCCGCCGTTTGGTAAGGGCCTTCTCCAGTGCTGCTCTCGTCTCGGGGGTCTCACACCACTCCTGCGTGCGGCGTCTCCTCGGTTCCTTCCCCAGGGTCGTCCGCGCTACTTCGAGGAGAGCATTGGTAAAGTCGGTCGCCAATTCCGCGGCGGTGGTTGTTCGCTCGTCCAGTCGTGTGTCGAGGTTGTGGAGGAACCGATTAGTCACCGCACCCCGTGCTGCTTCGAACTGCAATTCCCGTCGGTTGAATTGTTGCTGTTTCGGTTTAGTCCGGACTGCACGGTTGTGGGCAAGCCTGCCACCGAGGTTGACGGTGGCTACTACCATCTTGTGGTCTGAGTCTGCTTTGACTGGGTGAACCGGCTGGGGGATGACAACCACGTTAGATACTCGGCCGTGATGTGCTTGACCTTGTCCTAGGATGTAGTCAAGGCGCTTGCAATCGTTTCCCGACACACCGTTGTATGTGTGCCATATTCCGCCCTTGCGTATCTCGAAGAACGTGTTCGTGAGAGCTAGCCTGTTTTCCGTTGCGAAATTCAACAGTAGCATGCTATTGTCGTTGAGCTCATCACGCCCGTACATTCTTACTACCCTTCCGTCCCCTCCGTCCAACCTATCTCCCGTCCGCGCGTTGGCGTCCAATAGGACATACACACATCCTTTGGAAGGGATCCTCCGCACGAGACTGTCAAGTTTTCCCAAGAACACGCGCTTGCTGTCGGCGGTTGAAGGTTCAGTTAGAGTATACGCGGCTACGAAGTTGACCGCTCCACGGTGGCCTGCCAACAGAAACCTCATGGCCATAAGGCGTTCATCGACAAACTCGGTCGTTAACGTGGATGTCTTGCGCAGTGACTCTTTGACGGCTATCCCCACACAATGGACTCCTCCAGTCTCCGTGCCACAGCAGAACACCCGCAAACCCGTTGCTGCAAATTCCGTTCGACCTGCCCTCCGTGTCTCCTGCATTCCTACCACCGATGCGTCTTGTCTCGCTGCCTCGTGTAGAATGCTGTAGGCTCGCCCGTATCCATTGGCCCCGTTTACAGCCAAAGTCGGCACATTCCACGTTGCTACCCTAAGAAGTTGACCCTACTGTCTCTTTCGCGCGGCGCGCGGTGCTCTTTTAGCTAGCCTACGCGCCGCCCGACCCCTCCTTCTCCTCCATCTCCCCCTCTTTTTTTGTTTTTTTGCTGCTTTCTTGCGAACACTCGGGCTAAGGTGATACTTACACCCCGGTTCTTGCCTTGTTTCCCGTAGAGTTGTTTTCTTGTCCCGGAGCGGTGTGGCCCTCCATCTCTGGACTCTCTCCTTTCCTCTCTCTGGGGCATATCCCCACGGCGTGCGGTCACTCCGCCACCCTCACCGCGCTCTCTGGTGCTGCATAACCCCGGTGTCCAAGCCGGGGCGTTAGGATCCAGTCTCATTTTGCAGCTACCAAAGCTGGCGGTTCACGAGCTACCCCGATCTCACGACAGCAGTAACTCCCAACCGCCAAACTCAGGATCCCCCTCTCAACAGTGCTAGGGATCGTATATCCGTCTTTGCTGGGTGGTCTTTCGAGGTCTAGATCCACTTGCGGAACCTCGGCCTACCCCAGGGACGGGGAGGGGCAGGCCGGGGAGGAAGATTCGTGTGGGGGGGGTCGGTTTGTTGTGGGGTGTTCCAAATTCAAACGGTCTGCCAGACCACACCACAGCAGCAGTGCCTTCTCTCCAGCAGGCAACACTCTTCTACTCCTGCCCGGCCGCTCCCTGCTGCCGCCGACGCTCGTGCGTAGCCGACTTTATGTATCGCTGTTCGGGTATGCTGCTGTTCCTCTTCTTGAAACTCTTCGGCATGAGCTTGCTTTCTACTCTTCTTCTCTTCTTGATGCCGTGAGCTCTATGCCGCAGCCCTCCATCAACCCGGAGACCTTCCTCGGTGATATCTTCGGTGATTACCGCTACGATGCCTCTACCGGAGAACTTAGCCTCCAAGAGCGCCTTCCTCTTATGCTGGAAATGCCAGGCGTGGGTCGAGGTTGAGCTTATGACGGCGAGGGGAAGGACAACACCGTCAAAATACAGCCCTCCTTCGAGGATAAAAGCGTATGGGTGGCCTACTGTGGGGGGGTAGCGGTCAGCGGCGCCTACATCGTTAATTATATGCAGTGGCCTTTCTTGTCGCTGCTTGTTTGACCGTTCACAGAGTGCAAGGGGTAGGGTTCGAAAGGGTGGCACGTGTGGATTCCTTCTAGAGGGTTCTTCGCCCAGGGGCAGATGTACCACAGCCGTCTCCAGGGGGAAAACTCTCGGCGGCCTATTCCTCGTGTTGCCAGACGATGTCTTGCAGGTCAGAGAGTTAGCGAGGGAGTTCCTACAGGAGGCTTTCCAACCGCCCATTGATGCCATCAACGCTCTCGCTGACATGCGACAAAAAGCACCGGCGACAGTTACGGTTGACGTACAATAGGGGAGTTAGTTGCGTACGCTACTCTGTGGGATGAAAGACAGACGTACCATGCCCCAGTCGAGTGGACGGGTGTGTGGCCTGGCGTACAACGGTTCGGGTGGGGCAAGGCATATAGAGGGGGAGTATGCACTTGCTGAGCGTTCGAACGATTAATAATCCTCTTGTCCCATAGAGCCAAGCGTCTACCAGCAAAGAGAGGCCCACCAACCAGTCAGTGCACAAGGGGGGACATCACATTGCCTGCGCATGAACTGCCTTTTGAGTGCATGCAGGTCTATCCGCACTGTGGCCGCACACTGCACCACGCCCGCAACCCCGTTGAATGCCTTCGTGCAAAGCGAGTCACATGGTACATGGGACCGCACACTGCACCACGCCCAAAACCCCGTGAAGTGCCTTCGAGCGAAGTGAGTCGACCCGCACTGGACCGCACATTGCACCACGCCCGAACCCCCGTGAAGTGCTTTCGAGCGAAGCGAGTCGACCGCACTGGGATCGCACACTGCACCACGCCCGAAATCCCGTTAAGTGCTTTCGAGCGAAGGGAGTTACGATGCCACAC
The DNA here is from genome assembly GCA_000310025.1 of Ectocarpus siliculosus. NCBI lineage: Eukaryota > Phaeophyceae > Ectocarpales > Ectocarpaceae > Ectocarpus > Ectocarpus siliculosus. The sequence goes on along the minus strand of FN649726.1, from coordinate 2,430,438 downwards.
TCGCATTCACTCCACACCGATGACATCAACAACACACCAAACCAGTCTAATTTTTTTTGGCACTTCGTTAACACACGGCTTATGTCTAGAATTCAACAGAGCCCCGGATGGTACGGTACAACAATGAGGTACCATGAACATTTCCAAGTGCAATTTCGGATCCCCCAGCAAAGAGCCCAGTCCACAACGCCCACAAGCGCATCGCTACTTCTTAGTAGAACCCGATAAGCTTGATAACAAAGGGGCTGTGACTACAAGCCAAAAAACGGACAAAGCCCGAGCGTGGAATGTTAACTCTCCGTGAACGGTAAATGTCCTGCGCAACAAGAAGAATAACAGCCTTGTACGCACAAGCAGACGAAAAAACAAACACGTCAAGTCTAAATATGTAGTACCATGGAACGCTGACCAGCTTCGTAGTTACCATGTCGAACGCCCTCATCACCGATGAAAAACGCCCACGTCACGAAGTATTCTCGAAACACGTACCCGTTTATATCTCGCCAGCCTAAAAAAACTGTGCCAGGTAGATAGATGCCAAAACACTAACGACGCTAACGCATGTTCGACTTGGCGTCAAGCATGATCTAACAGTCGGCATTGTCACAAAGTGTACACCGGCCCAGCAGGCATTCCAAGACCAACCGGCAACTCGCCGAACGATGGAGTGTACTACAACAACCTCCAGAGGGTTAAGCACCATGTCGTCAAAATGCATGCCGCATCACGCCCAATATCGAAGCATACCATCCAACTGCCAAGCGTCAGCAAAGGTTGCTTTTGACTCCGAGGCACAGTTATGCGGCTGGTTCCTGAGAAAACGTGCGCTCATGTGCGGCGCAATTAAAATAGTGTCCCAAGACGCACGAAGGTTTTGGAGACGAAACGATCGTTTGAAAGCAGTACTGCTGGTGTTCATGCTGGGCTACACGTATGCGGGACGTCCCACGCTACAGTAGCACACCTTTGAGCTTGTGACATAAGTGGCTCGGAACTCCAACCGCAGCATTGTACACGCCGGCTCAAATCAGGGAGTAGTAGAAGCATAGCAAACTCAACATTGTCAGCATAGGCCACTTGCACAGCAGTACAACATGATCCGCAGAAAACGATCAACCGCCGAACACAGTCAATGGTGCCGGACAGGAGTCATGAGTAGTTTGTGTGAGCTCATGATGAGGATAGATCGCGCTAGCACGTTACAACAGCAAATCAAATATCACTATGATGCACACTGGAGTACGCCGGTAGAACCTGTGCTCCACCACGTGAAAAACAGACCAACAAGGTAGGGCGAACAGATTCCACATAGATGTGGTTTTCCCGAAAAACAAGCCACCAAAGTTCAAACTCGATGTGTATAGTGGGATCTAAAAGGGTTTCACCCATAAAGACCCTTTCATTTTTTAACCAGAAACGCACTCCAACAGTCACACGCGCTCCAATAAAAAGACGGTTCAAAGTACAACAGAGTTTGGCTCCTGGACGTGAATGTCCTTTGTAGTCGCCTCCACAATTTTGTGGATCCACAAACAGCTCCCGCTGCCCAGTCAACCCTGAATCCTTAAGAATTATGGACAAGAGAGCCATACACTCTTAGTTGACCCCCTAGGACAGCCTCCCCAGGGTCTAAGGGGGGAGGCTAGGCAATTAAGCCCCCATAGAGAAGGGTAAAATGGAACACAAAAGAGAAGGACACACACAGTCAATGGTGACCGACAATAGAGGCCCCCGGATGGGACAACAACGGGTACCGTCAACATCTTGAAGTACCATGTCCGAGCCTCCAGCAAATTGCTGTTCACAGGGATCATGTGACTTGGTATGTTGTGCTTCCCATCCAGCACGCAGAACTCCTCTTTTTCGGGAATTTTCTGTGGATCCCCCCATTCGAAATCGGCAAAATGCTCCACAACAACTGCTTTAGCCGTTTTAAGAACAGTTTTTGTACAGGAGCTTTTTTTTCTGTCTGAGGGAAAGGTGTGCCGCGAGAGAGTTATTTCAGATCCGAGCCACGTTCTTACGTCCTCTCGAGACATATTTTTTAAAATGTCCACTCAAGTTGCTGTGGGTCACAACATGCTTTAGTTAACGTTTTCGGCTCGTGTACGGCCAACAAGACACGGAGCAACTTGTTGTTGGGTCGCGTGTAGAGGGTGTGTGTGATGAACGCACGCCATTGGCTGCAGTTTGTGGAGATCGCTGGCCTAAGCCTTTCTCTGGCATGCGTTGTGGACTGACTGATCACACTCGGAGCAACCCGAAAAGAAAAGGCAACGTCCAAAAAGTCAACGCCGAAACACCTCGGTTCACATTTGCAGGCCTTGTGCAATCACAACTGGAGACCTTGTTTCTGGGACGCTAGCAAGGGTATGTGTGTGACCACACCGCAGTTTGTGCATGTCCTCATCCTACAGCCTCTCTCTGGAATGCGTTTTTTTGACCTGTCACACATGCAGCAGGCACGAAAATGGCTCTTTTGGCCTGAAATCAAGAACATTAGCAGAGGAGAATGGCTTGATTGACGTTTTGGGCTCGTGTGTGGCCAACAAGACGCAGAACGCCCTAAATTTGAGATACTTACGGAGGGTTTGTACGTAACCTCACGATGCTGGCCTCTGTTTGGGTAGCAGACGCTGTAGTTCCTCGTTCTGTCACGATCGGCGTTTGACCCCGCCCACACTTCCCACAGCTTAAACCCTTTTGGGTCTACAGGCGTCCTGACAGATCATTGATTGATCATTTGCAAATGCTGGAGTTGTGGCATGTCATAGGTTGCCGCCGTGTATCCCTCCACGCAAGGTTTGGGCCAGTCCATACGTAGGTGTGTCTTTATTATTCGCATCGACCGCGCTACCCGGTGACCATTGAAAAGACGCTAGTGCCAGCGGGTAAAATCAAGGTTCTTGGAACGGCCAAAATTCGAAAAATGCACAATGGGCAAAATGCGAGTGCCACCATAAATCTCTCCCCTATCTTTTTTAACAGAGATACATATCAATAGCTCCTACATGTCCTCGCCCGAATCTAGGAGGTCACCAAGACAGGAGGGCAGCAAAAAGGGTAGCTGCATATGCTCTACATCTGAAAATCATACACTCCCAAGAACCAGCAGTCATCGTGTCAGCAGCTACTGCAACATACAAATAGTAACACATACACTATCACCATAGCCGCACACATACTCTCGCCCGAACCTAGACAGTCATGGATGCAAAAGGTAGGCGTGTACTGGTGTGCCTGTGTGCTTGTGGGAATTGTGGGAGAACTACAGGAGCCGTAATGAGCTGGCAGGGCTCACATTGGGGAGGGGACAGAGAAGTACAGAAGCGGAAACCAGCCATGGGTCTAGAAGCCCTCTCACAGATTAGTGTCACTGATCATTTGAATATACTGAAAATAGAGTAGTTTAGGCGGCTTGAGGACTGATCTTGTCGAGGTCTACAAGCCTAACCTGCCCTACCGGCCGCATCGCAACCACGCATCAACCCTTCTGTGACCCTGTCTGTGCCCACCGTCCTGCCTCTTTCTGCTGCACTTCTGTCCCTCTCTTCCGCACTCTCTCCTCCCTTTTTTTGCCTGATATAATATTAAATGAGCTAGACCCAAAGCCCAAACATTTTTCGGGCTATGAAGCTGACCCTCCCCCCCAATCCAAAACCCAGGAACTGCCTTAACCCGAGGATTTTCCTTAATAATAATTTTTTTTTGGCGAGAAGGGTGGCCCGGTAGGAGCACTTTATGTTTTGCAAAAAAAAATTATTTAAAGGTTTTGGGGGACATTTTTTGTCCCCATCTTCCGCACCTGCCTTACCTCACGAAGAGTGGCATTGTTGTGTGCTCCATTGAACTACTTGACAAGGGGGGTGCCAGGGTACACGGGGGCAACTCTAGTCTTGAAATGGAGGAGTATAAGGGGACTGAAAGGTCGAATCGCGGGACGATTTGTCCGCGGGTTTAACAGGGTTGGTGTCGCCGTGCCTGTCTACCCTTGAGTGGAAAGCGTACTAGGGGCAAGCACAGAACAAAAACCAAGCCCGCCGATGAACAGGAGCCATCGCGGCAACCTGGGGCTTGGGTGAGAAGGTCTCACTTTCACTCTAGAGTAATACATTGACTACTTCCATTTCTTGCCCGAGTTGTTGTCTATACAAGCCCGATCATATGTCTCCTGGAATCGAGTGGTTCAGGTGGGAAGGCGGCTTTGCGCTTGCACCCAGGGATGAAACTGTCTCCATCATCCAATCAGCAGGCCTCGTTCGCTCTTGTTCTATTACATGCCAGACATTTCGCAAGAACACCGAAATGTTTGTGTGCATGGATGGGGGTAAATTACGAGCGCGTGTGAACTTAGCCATTCTTGTGTGGTTCTCCGCTACTTGCGCGATTTTGTCATTTCTCGCGTCATGTGCCTCTTCCTATCGATTGGCATGCTACGCTTTCATTAGAGGCTTAAACTTGCGCCGACTAACGAGTGCTTATCAGTCACCAAGTGCCTACAATCTGTGCACGCAGCGCACCTTGGTGGTAGTAGTTCACGTTGAGAAGCCACCTTTGGATATCTGCATGTCTAAGATAGAGTGGGTCGGCGTTTCTATCTGCCTGGTTGGCACATCGGCACGAGATAGATAGATGGAGAGAGAGAGAGTCTCGTGAGAAATAATATGCCATCACCAAGGAGGTGAATCGACCAGCCCCCCAAGGCCATGGGGGGAGGATTCTGTTGCTAGGCCCAGCGTGGTTTCAGGCGTGTCCACAGGTAGTCCGTACTGTGGTACACATTCCTATCGTATTGATGGCTTGAGCGTCGTGAATCCAAAACATGTGTTCGTGGCCGATGCGAAAAATCCCTTCTGTTTTCTTTGTCCAGGAAGTCATTATCATTCGCGTTTCGGCCCGTGTAACCACACAGCTAATGGCTCGTTTGTCTGCCGAGAATGGGAACTCTGAAATGGGACCTATTTGATAGCTCGCGTAAAAGTGTTCCCTGACTGTTGAGTTTGTTTCTGACAAAATGCAAACCGAATCATTTCGCTGATGTCAACGCGGCCTGCCGAGTAGTTCTGACTAAGTGCAGCTTACGTTGGCCATGCTCTGGTCTTGTTTCTCCTGTGTAGTTGGTTGGGGGTGTTTTGCATTTTCGTCGCTCTTGTTCGCGCGTTCGCGTTTGCATAAATCGATGTTGTTTTAGCTGCGAGCGATTCCCGTGTCATGTTCTTCGTCGCTCTGCTACATCGACAACTTGTTCGTTTGGCCTTTTTCGTGAGTCGGGCATAATTGGCGCGTGTAAGTACTGCATCCAAACTGATTTTTCCGGGGTCTTTATGGAGACGGTGTGAGCATGAATTATCGAGCGTTTTTACATTACCATTGACCTTTGTGGGAGGAGATACGTCGGTTCACGACGCGTGTCGATTGCGGCGTTCACACTCTGGGGCGAGCGCTGCATCACCCCTAAGTACCGACAACCTCTGTAGCACCTTCGCTGTGAGAGTCCACCTGCCGCTTGGTATCCCGAAATGTCCTCAGGTCATCCGTGCATTCAGCTGTGGCACCGAACTTGTTGAAGTCGTCCTTCAGGCATGACACCCAATTTCGTTCCGAGTGCCCACTGTGTGGGCTCTCCCCCCGACTCTCTCCGAACATCACTCGCTTCGGGCGTCGCCCGTCCGGTTGTGTGGTCAATACTCCCACACACAGTAATTGCCGTCGTCGGACAGTAGTTTCCAGGCTTTGGCATCCGATGTTTGTCAGGGTATGGCCGTATGAGAGCTGAGGGTGTTGGTCGCGTGTGCGGCGGCCAATACGCGATAACCCGTAGCCGAAGCCGGTGGTGTGTAATGGTCAGCTGGTCGGAGTGGCGCGGGTCCAATGTCGCTTCCGCTTTCAGAAGGCGGACCTCTAGATGCTGTCGCCCCGAAAAGCTCCCGGGCGTTCCAGAGACATGCCCACGTTAATCTGCTCTGTTGGTTGATCTCTAGCGTGAGTTCGACATATTTTCTGACTCGGGCACCCAGGTATCGGGACTCCGCTGTCTGAACGTACGCCTGTCCTGCTGCTTCGAATCACCAGCGGTGCCGCGGGTGGTGGGGGGGGCGCTGGCGGCGCTCCCTTCTTCGACTTTCTCTAGGGCACTCAGATCAGGAGGGCCTCTGTCTTCTCCGACACTGTCAGTCGACACTCCTTACACACCTCCACGAAGGGTCATCATCCTCGCCAGGCCTTTGACCGATCTCGATACGACGCTAGCATCGCCGGCGTACCGCATACCCCACATTCCTGCGGACTCGTTCCAGCGGTGTCGTTGCCCTCGCCCCAGTCTCCTCTTCGAGATGTGTATCTGATCCTGACGATGGTGTAGTCTTCGCTGTATTAGCGCTGCCGCGAAAAAGATGTGTATGTAGTCATACCTGAAGTCAGGCAGGACTAGGACCAGAATCCTCCCCTCGTGGCCTCGGAGGGCTGTTCGACTCGCAACCTTGGTGATGGTAAACAGAGGGTGTCATTTCGCACGAGTCTCTTTGTCTCTCGCTCTCTCTCTCTGTCCTGCCAACGTGCCAACGAGCAAAATAGAAACCCCAATCTACTTTGTCTCAGACATGCAGGAATCAAAGGCGGCTTCCCACCGTGAACTCAAACTACCCAGGTGCGCTGCGTCCACATGTAACAGCAGTGGTGACAACACACATCCTTGTCGTAGTCAGAGAGTTTCCCGTCATCCATACGTACCCGCGCTTAAATGCCATCATGGAACTGGTGGATGACTGTGGACGCAGCGCATCTGGGTAGCAGTTGTTCACGGTGGGAAAGCCGCCCAAAGATATCTTCATGACTAAGATATGAGAGAATGGAGTTTCTTTTGCCTAGTTGGCATGTTGGCAGGAGAGATAGATAGATGGAAAGAGAGAGAGACTCGAGTGAAGTAATACACTCTGTTTACCATATCACCAAGGATGTGAATAGAACAGCCCCCCGAGGCCACGGGGAGGATTCTGGTCCTAGATCCTACCTGATTCCGGTGTGTCTACAGGTATTGATAACTCAGGCTGCCAAACATTATACTCGTGACCACAGAGCTATCCCTTCCCGTATTTCCCGTTCCGCTGAGTGCGAGGCACGCTGGGCGAGCTGCTGTCCTGATCTACCGCGGAGATGGTTTCTTGCCTGTCCGGGCATCGGTACGATGGCCCAGAGATACTCAACTGTTGGCAAGAACGCCCCTAGCGGACAGCACAGTTCTACTGGAGAGATTGTTGAGATCCAGGGTGGGCTTACCGCGTGGGTCTTGGGCAAGGGCCCAAACCGCCCGACTATGGAGGTACTTTTTCGAGAGCTTCTTTCTTTGGTTTCTATACGCAATACCACGAGTACGAGCGGAGCATGGGTCTCTGCAATAGTGGGCTATCCGGAAATCCTTGTCACACACCTGCTTTAATAGCACCGAACGTGACGAAGATGGCCTGCGCGAAGCTCTGGTCAAACATGCTGGATGCTGGACGGACGATGCAATTGAGCCCTCGTTTGCGGCCGCCGCCGGCGGACGTGTAGTCATGGGGGCTGAGACTACTTCTGTAGATCGGGTAGACGCTGCTGAAAACCGCCTTGAGCAATACCTTGAAAATCCGAGTACTGGGCAAAATATTCCACTGGTGCGTTCAGGAAGGGTCCGGCCGCTGTCCTCAACAAAGAGGTTGGGTTGGCGGACAGGCGGCGTGGGCAATCGCCTGGGTGGCGGCGTTCAGGCTCATAAAAACCGTCCCAACAGTAGACATTGGTGAAAACATGGCGAAAACAACAGAGCAACATGGGGCTGGCGGTGCAGGTGCATCTAAGTCTGCCTTTGTTACGTGTTTCAGGTGCAACACACGAGGCCGCACCCCGTAGAACTATCTGATACGTGGTTCCCCGTCAAAGCCTCTACGCAGCGCGCTGGTCATTGGGGGACATTTTCGCCGTCCCGGCAACGCCTGTGGATGCCAGCAGCAGCAGCAACCGCAGCAGCGTCAGTGCCCTCACAGTCAACAGCCTGCGCAGCAGCCTTCTTCAGGAGGGGGACGTGGCTCCTGGGGAGCACCGTGTACCAACTTCCACCAACGCCATGTCGGTGGTAGGGCTGTTTGGCAGTGCCGACCCCATTTCTGCCGCCGGCCCCTCTCCGTCAGCTGTCACTGCCCCCGCACCCTTTTAGCGCCCACTGAGGGTTTGCCAGTTCAACCCGACCCTGAGGGGCCAATTGTGCCCGCGTTTTGTGGGGTCCAGCCCTGGGGGTATATCTGGGTTCAATTCGCAGGAAAAATGGTGCCGCTTGTCGGTGCCTGGTGCTACCGACATGACTGTCAAGACGCGAGAAGGCTGGAAGCTTTACCTGATGTGCAGGTGCTGGGGGGCATGCAAAAACCGGGCAAATAGCGGACGGTCACATGCTCGAGGTCACACAAAAAACCTGCCCAGTGCGTATTGCTTGCTTTGCACACCTGCTGGAGGTTGGTATCGGTGGACCCGTTCTCGTTTGCCGTCATGTCTGGTAATCATGAGGTGGTAATTCTTGGCAACCCGACGCTGAAGGCGTTGGGAATCGATGTGCACAAGAGAGAGCTTGGGGGGGGCTGTGCGCGTTCGCGTGCTGGGGTCGAGGGTGTTGAGACCGCGGCGTACAATACCGCCTAGTTACGCTTGCCGTTGATGTTGAGCAGCAGTGCGAAGGTCCCGGACCAAGCCGGGCCGGATGCAGCGGTCGAGCGTTTGGTGGCACGAGGCCCGGACATACACATGATGAGCCCTGAGGACGAGAAATCGGCGCGGTTTGCCTCGTTGGAAAGCGCTGTCTCTTCCACGGCAACAGCCGGCTTGGAGTAACCGCTCGTGAGATGTCTACAACGCATCATCAGCGAGGGCTGGAATGCGTTCCGTCGCGATTCTCGCCATGGCAACCCTCCTGCGAACGTCAAGCGTCTTCGGGTCACCCTTTAGCCCGAAGCGCGGCCAGTGAAAGCGCAACCGCGGATATACAACCCGATCAAGACCGCATGGCTGGCGGGTCGCATGGCGTCGCTGGTCTCGTTGGGTTTGGTGTTCCTCAGCATGCAGACCGTGTGGGCCAGCCCCGCGATGGCGACTCCGAAGAAAGGGGAATACCGGCTGATGAATGTTTTTCGGGCGCTAACAAGCAGATAGAGGAGGTGCCTGGTGTCATGCCTAACCCTGAAAGTTGTATGAGAGCTTGGATCTGTTGCAAGGGTACTGGCAGTGCCCGCTGTCTAGGCGCAGGGACTCTTCACGATCGCTACACCGGACCAGGCGGCCTCTACACGCCCAACCGGGTGCCGCAAGGTATTTTTAATGGTTGTTGTTGTTGTTGGTGTTGTTGTTGTTATCTTCACATAAAAACCGTTCCTCTCAACCCAGTTTCTCCTTCTGTCCGTACTAGTCAAACACTTGACGCGGTCGATTCCCGTGGTATCCAAAAACGTTGCACGGAAATATAATGGATCCGGTCCGCAAGTTAATAGAGATCAACAACAAATAGTCTAGTACCCTCTGCTTGCCTCGATACACTATGTGAGGTAGCCATAGACTGAAAAAAAAGAGAAAGAGAGAAAAAGAACACACCCTGTACAAATTACTCTATTCGCCATGTGTCTGGTTTGACGTGCAAACATATGTGTCCAGACAAATCGTCTCGGCAGCATTGAGTGCAAATATTTGTGTCTAGATAAATACCCTCGGCCGAATCGTGTGGAAATGCTTTGGCTGAACAAATGCTCTCGGCAGAATCGTGTGCAAATATTTGTGTCTAGACAAATACTCTGCAGGATCGTGTGCAAATATTTGTTTCCAGACAAATGCTCCCTGCAGAATCTTCTGCAAATATTTGTGTCTAGACAAATACTGGGTCAAAATCGTGCGTGAATTGATTGTTTCCAAACATGCTGTGTCTGCAGAATCGTGTGCACATACTATGGTATAACAAATACTGTGGCTGGTTGCCAGCAGGTCAGAATTTAATAGAGCACGTCACGTCTAGGATATGAGCATCATGAGTGCAAGCCGAACAACAACAGCAATATGGAGAGGTGGGAAAACACATGATAAAGACTCTCTTATCATTCGTCTAAACAAGCAAATCTCGATCTCCGACGACGCCAGGCAAAAGGAAAACAAACGCTAGAAAGGGCAATCTCCCCCTCACCACCTGAACAAAACACTACCAAACGCAAACACCTCTAGACTGAGACTTGGACGACCGTTGTTTTCGGCGGTATGACGCATGTATTGGAAGAAGTGCTTCACTTGCGGAGCAGGTGGCACTTAGCACGCATCCCTATCTCTTTAGATCCGACGAACCGGTTCCTCCGTCTGCTTGCTGGTCACCAGCCACCAGATGTTGCTGTGGGTGCTGTAAGTCCAGGACCAGCGACACTGGCACCAGCAGCTGGTGCTCGTGTGGAGGCAACTGACATGTATCTGACTCACCGCGCGTGTCGCGTGTGTTTGGTCCCGCGCGCGCGCACATGTGCGGTGGTGTGTGCACGGGTGCAAGTCATCTGACGGGGTCCTCGCTTGTGTTCTCAGTATATTATACTTTCTCTGGTTTGCTTCCAGCTAAATATTAGGGCTAGGGACTGTTCGGTAGTATTTCGAGGTCTAAGTCCACATACGGACCTCGACCCCCGAACAGGGAGAGGGGCAGGCTGAGGGAAGAGTGCTACGTCGTATTTCCAGGCCACCCTTTCGCGCATTCAGGAGTGGCTGAATTGCTGCGTCTGGGTAGACGATGTCGTGCATTGGGGGATGGATGTAGACGACTTGCTTGACACCCTCGACCTGATTCTTGAACGTCTGGAGGGGGCTGGCCTTTACGTGGCCGTCCACAAGTTCACGTTCTTTGAGACCAGCATCACTTGGTGCGGGAAGGTGTACTCACAGGGCAGGGTCGAGCATGATCCCGAGCGTCTCAGTGGTCTGCTACAATGCGGCGTCCTGAGACGACTGGCGAGCTGATGCAGTTCCTGCAAGCGGTTCCTGCAAGCGGTCAACTGGCTTCGCACGTCTCTACCGCGGATAGCGGAGGCTGTGTGACCGCTTCGCGTGTTTTTGCAGCAGCACTTAAAAGTGTGTATGGCTCATGAGCCGATGGGGTTTCTGAGCGGCACATTCAAGGGCACGCAGCGGCGGTGGGCCACGGTGGACAAAGAAGAGTACGCGATCGTGAGTACGTTCAAGCGGTTGGAGTGTTTTCTTTGGAATGGGTACATATCTTCACAAACCACAACCACCACCACCTTAATCTCGCGGACATTATTGACCCGGAGGCTGGCGTGTCTTCGGTAGCGAAACCCACGGCTCAGTGTCCTGGTCGAAGCCTTCTTGGGCCAGTACAATTACACCATCAGGCACATGTTGGGTGGGTGCAATTGGTGGGGGGACCTTCTGTCGCATTTACGCCCCTAGCGAACCTGACGCCACTGTGCCGTTCCAAGCAAGCCGTACGTGATGCACAACAGGCGGGGCGGAGTATCGTTGGCGGGCTTGCCGTACCTGCCTCGTCATTCTCAACGGTGGTGGGGACGGCCACTCTGAATGTTGAGGGATTTTGTTCGCGTGGGCGTGAACGGATGTGACGTACTTTGGACTCCCGATCAGGCGGGCACTGTGCAGGTGCGACTGATGGTTTGTGCACATATGAAAGAAGCTGGGCATCATGGCGCCGTCGCCACCTTGCAGCGGTTGTCGGAGTACTGTTGCTCGGTTCGCATGGAAGAACACAGCACCGACTTCGTTAAGCAGTGCCTGCATTGTATCGAATCCAAGGCGGGGGACAAGATGCCTCGCCCGCTTGGGGAGACCGTCCACGGCAGGGGTGCTGGCGGAGTTGTTCATTTTGACTATCTCTACGTGGGAGCGAGTGGCCCGCTGGGGGATGATGGATGACATGTCGAACTGGGTTTGGCTGGAGCCCGCAGGGGCATGCACAGCCCGCCCTGCGCATCTCCTGATGTCGTGCAATACCTTGGGTGTGCCAGAGGTTGGGTGAGTGATAGAAACAGTAGAGGTCCCTGTTTAGTGCCAGGGTGTGGGCAGAAATTTCACCGGCACTATATAGGGCACCGGCACTATTGGTCAGAGTGCCTGAATTGTGGCAAAGTGGTACTATTCAGGATCAATAGTGCCGGTCTGGCACTATTGAGGAGAACTGTGTGATTCAGAGTGCTGCGCCTACGTTTTGCGGGGCCGACGGAGTACCACAACAAACGTGCATGGTGAGATAGATAATGGCATTGACGGCGCGGGCAGACTGTACCACGGACGATTGGTATGGTTCCTACCCGGTCGAACACAAAGATTTTGCTGTCGAAAGTTAACTGGGCGGGACAGGCACGTACTTCATAGCCTGAAAATGTCGGGTAACTCTTCACATGAATATCGCAAAGAATATAATTCGGACTTGCGTGCTCCGGTCGCCCCGGTGGTCTAGCTGGTACCCTCGAAATCTTCTAGAGGTCACGTCAGGCGTTCGAATCCCGGCGTCGGCGAGTTTTTCTTGCAAAGTAAGTTTTTCTCTCGCTTACGCTCCTGGTCTAGTGGATAGCGCTAGTTCGTGTGTACACAGAGGGAAGAGAGTGCTGAACTCTTCTCGCATCAAAAATCGAAGGCAACGTGACCGCAGGAGTGGAGGGGAGAGAGGGGGGCCCTCTGTGTGACCACGGGTTGGAGTAAACAGCACTAATGCTGTGAGCGCTGATTTGAAGTGAAGACAAAAAAATAAAATAAAAATAAAATACTTCGATGTTTGAAGTATACCTCACTCAGGCACCCGATGCATCTTTGGCGGTAATAATGTTTGTGAAGCTCCAATGGATACACTCCTACTAAACGAAAGAAAGCAAAATCTCACTCTCCTTGTGCTCCTTCGATGTAGCGAGAGCAGGGGGGAAATGTGTGTGTTTTTATTATTTGGATCGACCGCCTTAACCTGCTGGCCGATGAAAAGACGTTGTCAGTCTCAGTGTGGAAAGAGAAAATTATTGATGCTACCAAAGCCCATGATCTGGGACCCCATCATGTGTGTGTATTTTTAGCGTCGACCCTGTGTCTGCACGCATAATATATTGTGTGTTTTCTTAGTTGAGATTGACCGCGCTAACCGGCTGACCAACGAAAATACGTCAGAGTCAGGGTGAGGTTGACAACACATTTTTCTTCTTCTAAAGGACACGATCTGAGGGCCTGTGAGGAGGCGACAAGGGGGGCGGGCAAGCTACTCTCCGCAATAACGACAAAAACGGTAGCAAAGGAAGAATTCTTCACATGTCTACCAAGCCTGCAGCTTTGTACGCGCGTTCCTTTCAGAGCGCTTTCACCGTCCTCGTTTCTTTTACCACCAATCTCATCGCCAAATATTGAAAGTATAATTGGCGAACCCTCTCTCAAAATGTTTTGTGTAAATTTTCATTGTAACCGGCTGAACAATGAAAATACGTCAGTCTCAGTGGGCTGAAAACAAAAATGCTTGTCAAGGCCATGTTTTGGGACTCCATGAGGCCGTGAGGTGTGTGGGTGCGTGAACCGGCACTATCGTGGGGCACATAAGTGCCCGAACCGGCACATTAGTGGACATCCCTCAATAGTGTCGGTCTGACACTAATCAGAGTTTTGTCTGGGCGTCGAGATTTGACCAGCACTATACCGGCAACCGGCACTACGCAACCGGCACTAAACAGGGACCTCTACTGTGCCGCTTCCCATCTCAAAAATCACCTGATGACTGCCCTTGAGACTGCACTCGGTGTTGACCAGGAATTTTCAGTCCCCGACTGTCCCTGGTCTAACGGTACGTGCGAGCGCATGATACGTGAGGTGGTTCGTACGCTCAAGACCATGATTCAGGAAGAGAGGAGGGTAGGGTTGATCTGATTCCAGCTGTGCAATGGGCCTTGAACACCGCTTTCCGTGCACGATACGATTCGATGCCGTACCACGTCATGTTTGGTAGAGCACCGCGCACCGCGTTTCCAAGTTTGACGTTGTCCACAGGCGTAGAATGGAAGGTGGATGTCCTGGACGAGAAGGCTTTGCGGCTGTGGACGTCGAGGCCCAACATCAATCGTACAAGGAAGTTCTCGACAAGGTGCAGGCGAGTTGGAGTAAGCACCGAGCGTCTGCGCGTGTTCGGCGTCTACGTGAACTCGTGGTGGGGGAAAAGTGCTGGTGGCGCGCGTTCGCTGGCGTGGATCGACACCAAAACTTCTCATGACCTGTTGACGGGGCCGTGGAGGATTGTCACCACCGAGAGACCGCATGCGTGTGAACGGAGTTCAGAACATCATGTCGGATGAAATTCGGGATGTCCACGTCGCACGCTTGCAGTTCTACGACGATGCCGCTCTCGAGATCACGGCCGAGTTGGAGGTTTTTCAGCATGCGTTCACGTAGGGGGGATTTCGAGATGGAGGCGACCGTGAACATGTCGGTGGCTGAAGACGGCCTTGTCTTTGATGTAGAGGTGGAATGGATCGGTTTCGACAAGGAAGAGGACAACTGGGAAGAGTTGTCGAAGATCTGGGATGCCGCGGCGCAGTTTGTTAAATCCGAGCTGCGGCGTGTAGACAAGGCTCGCTACGGGCCCGGATATGGTAGTTGGAGATGTTGGTGGTACCCCCTTGTTGTCCCATCCGCGGGGCCTCTGTTGATGTCTGAAGACCATATACTCTCCTCTCTTGTCTTTCCTTCTACCCCCCTCTATTGGGGCCTAGAGACCTAGCCTCCCCCCTCATACCCTGAGGAGGCTGCTCTTTGGGGTCAACAGAGGGCATATGGCTCTCTTGTACATATTTCTTAAGAAATGAGGTTGACTGGGCAGCCGTGAGCTGTTCGTTGATGCAGAAATTTTTCGAGCGTTCAAGCGGCAGAGGAAAAACTACATCGGACGCGCTTTGGGGGTGTTGTGGACAGGGTTCTGCTAGGGGCCCAGATGTGGTAGTTGGAGGTGTTGGTGGTACCCCTTGTTGTCTCTTCCGGGGGTGGGGGTCTCTGTTGAGGACTGCAAAAAACACTCTCCTTGTCTTCCCTTCTACCGCCCTCTGTGGGGGCTTTGGGGCCTAGCCTCCCCCCCTCATACGCTGGGGAGGCTGCCCTATATGGGGTCAACGGAGGGCATATGACTCTCTTGTCCATATGCGGCTGGGTCTGCCAGAAAAAGTTCGGGCTCAGTTGAAGCAACAATACGGCATTCCCCCTTCACATCTTAGTCTGAGTTGAGTGAGGGTCGTCTTGTTTGCGTATTGATGGCATTTCTTGGTTGGCTTCTTCGTATTTGCTTTTCATTTGCTTGAGTTGAGTGAGGGCTATCTTGAATGGTATTGATAGCGTTTCTTCGCTGACTACTTCGTGTTGCGTTTTTCTGCATGCCGAGCAGTGATTTGGTTATGGCATGCCTGGCTCTTGCATGTGTTGGTAGGTCGCGGTCGACCGTGCTGCCTAGTGTTGGGGGGGTGCCTTGGCTGGTCGGATGGTTACATGTGGTTGAACTGCGTGGAGTCCGCCGTCTGACAACGCGTGTTGATGGTATTTCGTCGCGGGTTGCGTACGTTTTGATTTTCGTGACATCGACTTGTTAGACAATCGTGCGGATCGTGTGGAAACATGTATGTTTGTGTTCCGAGGTATTTCAACGCCACCCTGCAAGCGCTTTGTAACGGTTTTCAGTGTTGCTTCGCGGTTTGTTGCTTCTTTCGTCGTTTTCCCTGTTTGTGGAAAACATGGCCATTTCAAGTTGTTTGGGGTGTGTTGGTCGTGCATCCACTGTGTAAGTTTTCTTCTTTGCGAGCGTGCAGCCCTTATAGCCAATTTAGTGTTTTCGTCCGTCACTTACGTATTTAGTCATTTGTAGCCTCGCGTGCCTTTTTCTGTTGCATTTGGGCATTCGACGGTTTGTATGGGAGGCTAAACCCATGCGTGACTAACGAAATGGTGTGGTATTTGTCCGGCATGATATCGCCGTGTTGGATGTTTATCATTCGCAAACACCGTTGTCGTTTTTCTTGAGTATAGCCAGGTGTCTACCTATCTGACATCAAGCTTATTATTGTCTATTCCGGTAAATAGAAATATAATAGGCTTTGGGGACATTGTGGACGCAGCGGTAGTTCACGGTGGGCAGCGGTAGTTCACGGTGGGAAGCCGGCTTTTGGATATCTACATGTCTAAGATATGGTAGATTGAGGTTTCTATCTGTCTGGTTAGCATGTTGGCAGGAGAGAGATAGACGGAGAGAGAGAGAGATTCGTGTAAATTGATACACTCTGTTTACCATCACCAAGAGGGTGAATCGGCCAGCCCCCCGAGGCCACGGGGGGAGGATTCTGGTCCTAGGCCCTACCTGATTTCAGGCGTGTCTACAAGGTCTGATGGTTTTGTCTTGGCACACAGTTGTGCAGACTGGGTCATCGATGGCTCTCAAAGTTTGATGGGCCTAGGTGAGCAGGCTGGGGAATCGTCCATGCGGGAAAAACAATGGGTACGTCTGCCGGGCGGCGAATCCGACCGGACTTGGCCAATCATTGCTTGTAGGCGTGTTCGCTTTGCTCTCCGCCAGCGTTCCGGAGACTTGCGGAGCGTGCGAATTCTGTGCTAACACATCGAGCCGCGGCTAGATTGGCGCTGTTACTTGCTCGGTTGTGAAGAACATCGTGAGGAAAAATTGCAAGGACTTTTCCGCTAGCTCGTGTGTGGGGAGGCAGGACCGCGAACCTTGTCGTCGTAGCTTTGTTGAGCTCAGAGAATTCACCTGTCGAGAAAAAAGAGCAGACATTTAAAAGATGTCGAAAGGATGGTGATGTGGACGGAAGCAAGAGAAATTGCTTGGCGTTTGGCACCGGTCGAATGAAAATTCCTTGGAAAAATCGTCGAGGCCATGGTCGCACGAAGGCCCCGTCACGATTTCGTGCGCGTAGCCAAGAGGAACTGAGCGCGGTCAGAATATCGTGAAAGAGGGAGTGGCAAAATAATGGGATCAGAGAGGAGCGGACACGTTTAAGTATCCGCCTCAATAAATCAATAATTAATTGGAGCAAGTAACTTACTTAGCAAAGAAACAGGGTGGTTGTAGCGGCCAACGACAACAGCCGTATAATACAATTGGAAAAACAACGACACGCACGACAAAAACACATACATAAAACCAAACGAGGTACCAAAAAGGATCGATCGTAAGTCGTAGTAGGAGGGCGCAACAAGAGGAGCAAGACAATCAAAACACACTCAGCAGTATACGCAAGAGCACAGCAACAGCAGTTGTACTACAGTGGGAAGTTGCGCAATAGTTAGTTTTTGGTTGCTGTTGACAGAGCTATATATACCTGCAGGTAAGGTAGCGCATTTCGAGTTCTGGGCGCCGGTGATTAAAAAAAAAAGATCACCCTTTGCCTCAATCTGAGCTCGTGCTCTGAGAAGCACTCATCAGCGTGTGATGAGTGACCAGATTAGAAGGGAAGGCACCGGTCGCACGTTGTTATAGACCCTCGCACAAACGTGTAGAGAGGTGTAGAGCAGTACTTGCATCATCAATGGTGGTTCGTAAGAGGGTGTTGATGTACCGCTCTCTTGTCTCCCAGCTGGTGACAATAATTGGGCCTAACAGCAACTCAACACCACAACCAATACGGGATATGCAACGGTACGTACTTTTAACAGCTGCCTGTCAACTCGCTCTGCCATCTATCTTCTGTTGGCAGCTGCTCGATCGGGTGTGAACACGTCCATCCTATCGTCCGTGGTACTAGGGTGTCGCCCGGCGCTTTCCCATCGTCGCTGGCTGATGATGTCTTTCTATTTGTCTCGAGATCGTGAAACAAACAACCAAGCGTTAGCTAACATGTGGACAGGCACTTTGTTGTGGACAGGGCTCTGCTAGGTGCCCAGATATGGTAGTTGGATATATTGATGGTAGCCCCTTGTTATCCCATCCCGGAGGCCTCTTGTTATTGTTGTTGTTGTTGTTGTTGTTGTCTTCACATTAAAAACCGTGCCGATCTCTCTCTACCCAGTACCTTCGTATGTCCGTACTGATCCAACACTCGACGCGATCGATTGCCGTGGTCACAGGTTAACGTACCCTAAAAAGGTACACTCAAATAAACTGGCCCCGAGGGGTCCGCAAGTAAAAAAAAACCAACGATAGATATTCTGGAATCCTCCACTCCCTCCGCGCGTTTTGCGAGGTATCAACTGAGACTAGCAGTCACTATCTATCATGGGCCGGAGAGAAAGAGGTACACCCCCTTGGTTCAATCTTGGTACTTCACAACGCAAGCAGAGACAAGGTCATCTGGTAAAGAAAAAGAGAGAAAAAAAGAGAGAAAAAGA
>FN649726.1:2332996-2411975 GCA_000310025.1 Ectocarpus siliculosus | reverse complement strand
AGGGACCAGGCCGAAAATAACAAGAAATAAGACGCAGAAACAGGCACACGATGGAGGGACCACTAACAACGAACAAGCAAACACGCAAACATGACCACCAACCAGCGATACATTGTAATGGTACGTCATCACTACTGGAGGGTTGGTGCAATGGTGCAGCGTTGGGGGGGGGGGAATTGGCTAAAAGAAATTCAATCCGGCACGCATCGTGCCACTCGGTCCGTCTCTTCTCGTTTGCTTTCTTCCCTCGCCGTCTCGTCCGTCTCCTGCCCCCCTCCCGCCCCATTGGTTGTTGGCTTGTGGTTTCATTTGAGCGCTCGTTGTCGGCTGGCCTCTTCTTCCTTCTCGTGCCAGGAGGTCATGAACCTCTCAGCTCCCTGCAGCACCGCCGCATGCCAGGGTACTCCCCCCTCCACCTTCGCGGCTTCCGTCCACCTTAACTTCGGTGCCGTGCCTTTCGGTACGGGGATGCCGAGACAACATGGATCGGTTTTTGTAGATTCGTGGTCGGCCCCGAATGCCTTCAGGTCGTCGAGCACACACTTCGGCCAGTTCTGTTCCTGTCCCCCCCTACGTGGCTTCCCCCCCCCCCGCCAGCTCGCCGAACATCAGTCGTTTCGGGAGTCGCCCGTCCGGCTGCCTTGCCAGTGCTCCCGTGAACAGTAGGCGTCGTTGTCGAATCGTGGCTTCAACGCTCTGGCATTCGACACTCTTCAGCATCTGGGCGTAAGAAAGCTAGCTGCCTGTAGGTGTCTTTCTTGCGCTTGTACCCGATAACTCGAAGGAGCAGTCGGTGGTGTGTCGACCGCAATGTCTGATAGTGGCCGCTGAGTGGCGACCATGTCATGCATCCGTACAGCAGTGCCTCTATCGCCTCCGCCTGGAGGAGGCGGATCTTGAGTCGGAATGGCGCTTTCGGTCTGTCGAAGAGCTCCTGGCCATATCGCCTGAGGCACGCCCACGCTCCTCTGCTCCTGAAGTTGATCTCCCGGGTGAGGTCGCCATGTTCGTTGACGAGGCCACCGAGGTACCGGAACTCGGTCGTCTGGGCGTATTTCTGTCCCGCGGCTTCGATGGTCAGTGGTGGAGGAGGCGGGGGGGGCTGAGATGTTGTAGTCGACTTGTCCTTCGCGCGCATCAGGAGCGTCTCCGTCTTCTTCTACACCGTTAGCCCGAACTCTCCGAACACCTCAACGATGATGGTCATCATTCTCGCCAGTCCTTCTGCAGACCTCGATACGACGCCGGCATCATCGGCATACAGTATCCCCCATACGCCCTCCGTACTCGGTCAAGGGGTGTCTCCTCCCCCCCCCCCGCTTCCGTCTTCCCCTCCTCCAAGCACACCAGGTTCCGCAGAACAACATCATCCTCGCTGAATCGGATAACGACGACCTCGAGGACCTCGGCGAAGAAGATGTTGAACAGCAGTGGGGATAGTACACATCCTTGTCGCACGCCCTGTGTGACGAAGAACCAGTCCGATAGTTCTCCGTCGTCCATGCGCACCAGGGCCCGCATTCCATCGTGGAATTGGCGGATGACTTTTATTAGCTTCGCGGGAATCCCGGCCCTGGCCAGCACCTTTCATAGCATCTCTCGGTCCACCGAATCACACGCCTTCTTCAAGTCGACGAAGCACATGTAGAGCGGTATTTTCTTTCTCCGCCCCAGCTCCTGGAGGCGGCGCACGACGAACAGCATGTCGACGGTGGATCGCCCGGGTCGAAATGCGCACTGTTCCTCCGGGAGGATGTTGTTGGCTTCGCAGAAGGCGCTGAGACGGTTGGTGATGATCTTGATGGGAACCTTGCCTACGTGAGATGGTAGCGAAATCCCCCTGTAGTTGTTACAGTTGGACCGGTCACCCTTCTTGTACAGCACCTTGATGGTTGCGTCCTTCCACTTTTGCGGGATATCTCCTCCGTTCCACACCTTGACGAGGATGGTATGGAGGTGTCTCAGGACAACGGGTTCGTCGTCATCGATCTAGCAACTCGGCAGGGAGGGAGTCATGGCCGGGTGCCTTCCAGTTCTTGAGGCCTTTCGCTGCCCGTGCCACCTCCTCGAGGTCTGGCACCTCTCCCAACCGTTGCGCGTCACGTGTCGCTGGCCGCTGCGTCACTCGTTCGATGATGTCTGGGTTCAGGGTGGGGGATTTGGTGTTGAGTAGGGTGCTGAAGAATCTCGCCCACCGTTGGAGGATGCCGTCCCTGTTCCAGAGCCACACGCCGTTCTCATCCGCGACGAACTGCTGTCCCCCCGCTTGTCTCCCGCTGAGGCCCACTGATCTCTTGAGGTGTTGGTACAGTCCTCTCATGTCGCGATCTTTGTAGATTGCTTCGAGTTCAGTCACATATCCGTCCAGGTGGGCATAAATGCCCGTTTCGACTGCTGTAGCCACTCCCTTACTGTAGCCTCTGTTGACGTCTGAATATAATGTACTCTTCCTCCTTCCTCTTCCCTTCTAACCTCTCTATGGGGGCTTCGGGGCCTAGCCTCCCTCCTCACAACTTGGGGAGGCTGCCCTAGGGGGTGAACGGAAGGCATATGGCTCTCTTGTCCATAAACAGGAGCGTAGTATAGGTCACACCCTCCCGCCTCTCTCCTCCCTGGTCTGTGTCTCCCTTCCCCCTAGTCGCTCGTCCATGTCTCTCGCGACAGTTGCGGCAGCGGTCGGGAGAACCTGTTTCCAAATAAATGACGCATTGGAAGCTCGAAGAACTGAGCACAGGTTAAGCGGGAAGCAATTGTGACAGCTCGGGGAATGGAATTGTTGTTGGTTACAAGTCATGAATTTCACTTTGGTGCCTTTATTGATGAGATGGGGTCAAATCCCCTCGGTTTCTATCGACCGTGAGATTCCACACACACAACAACTACACACACAAACGGACACAGTTGGGTACAAAAGCACACTCCCTGACTCTTCTGTTGTTCTTCTTAACAAAAGAAGCCACGGCGCGCATGAAAAAAAGTTTTTCAAAAAGAATAATGGAGGCAAACAACCGATATATACAGATCGAGGCATATGAAATTAACGAAGGAGAATATCGGGGAAGGTCTTCAATATTGTAGGACAGAATCCTCTCACATTTAAGGACGGCCCCCCGGACTGTTATTGTTCATCTTCCGCTCGGTTCGGTCCGTCTCGTGGAAGACGCGTGCAAGAGCAAATCCCGCCCTCTTGTCGTACTTGCAATTTCTCATGACACATGTTAACCTGTCCCATCGTCCAGGTCGCGGATATACGACTCAGCTCTTTGGGCACTGCTCTCGGGTTGCTGCGCCTTGCCGACCAAACTGCCGCCGTCACCGTTGAGGAAGACGGCACCGGGCATTCCGTCGAGGTCTTGACTTCTCCCATACGGTTGAGCATACGTTAGTCGCTGGCCTCGTTGCCGATCAACGTTTGGCACAAGACGCAAGCGAATGTCTTCTTTCCCGTGTAGCTGTCGTCTTGCGCAGTCGCCGTGAGGGACACGCTCCCCTGACAGTAGGTGGACCTGTTGATGCAAATTACAACAGGGATTGGATTGTTTCGCAGTTTGGTTATATTATATTCATTCGTGGCGTCGATTTCTTGACAAGCCCCGGCGTTGTATCTGGCTGGATATGCCCGCTGGAGAAACAAGGGAATCAACAATTCCGCGTGCGTTTGATTTTTTGTGAAAAGGAAAGATGATCGAAACAAAGAACGTTCAAGTCCAAGCCACATACTGCAAGTGCTCAACTTTCCAACAATAGGCTGCGTGCCCGACATTCCAGTGTCTGCGATGGACAGAAATTTTCACTCTCTCAACATGGCACCTCTCTAAAGAGTTGCTATTGGATTCTCTCGCGGTCTCCCAAGGGCTCCCATCTCCCATGTTTTATCCCATTGGGGCTCCTCAGGCAAGACAAAAAGATGCTGTCACGAGAAACAAGACGAACACACTTCCGCCCGCATCACACATCAAGGTAGACAGCGCATTCGCGT
Source organism: Ectocarpus siliculosus (assembly GCA_000310025.1). Taxonomy (NCBI): domain Eukaryota; class Phaeophyceae; order Ectocarpales; family Ectocarpaceae; genus Ectocarpus; species Ectocarpus siliculosus. The sequence continues at coordinate 2,407,996 of FN649726.1, read as the reverse complement.
CTCACATCAGTAAGTAGTAGTCCACGAGGGCCCAAGAGTAACAGGGATACACGCATAGCACCCATCGGAGGCGACTGTATGTACATACTTAAAATATGGGTCACTTTTCATGCTTCGGCATTTCTTTCTCTCGCAGCAGCGAGTCTTTTGCCGCGATTCCTTCTTAGGCGCACGCAGGAGGCTCGTCGGTACATTGTCGCTCGTGCCCGGAGCTGGGTAGGCCTCCGTGGCGCGTGCGTTTAACGGTCAACGCCGCCAAAACTGGCTCTATTCCCCGAGGGCGCGTTCCGTGCAGGAAACGCCTCACGAACCAATTCTGAAACTCATCAAAAACGACAGTTTGAAATATATTTGCCTCTGGCTTGTCTCATCTTCACATTCATTCATTTATTCGCTGTTTTTACATTGCTGTGACTCTTCGTGTCATCGCAATGTCCAACAGTACCGATCTACCTTTGCTACACTTCGCAACGGGCCAAGTGAAGCACTTCGCAACGGGCGAAGTGAAGCGCTGCTGCTGTAGGCAAGTCTTAGCGCATGCAACCGCAGTGCAGTGTTTGTAGACACGCCTGAAGTCAGGCAGGGCCTACCAGTATCCTCCCCCCGTGGCCTCGGGGGGCTGGTCAATTCGCCTCCTTGGTGATGGTAAACACAGTGTATTATTATTGCACACGAGTCTCGTCTCTCTCTCTCTCCATCTATCTCTCTCTCCTGCCAACATGCCAACCAGGCAGATAGAAACCCCAATCTACCATATCTTTGACATGCATACATATCCAACGGCAGCTTCCCACCGTGAACTACTGCTACCCAGGTGCGCTGCGTCCACAATGCCCCCAAAGCTTATTACTACCGGAGTAGACACTCATCAGCTTGAACTCAAACAGCAGTAGGCACCTGGTTGTACTCAAGAAGAAAACGACAGCGGTGTTTGTGAATGATAAACACCCGTACACGGCGATATGATGCCTGACTAAATCATGCCACACCAATTCGTCAGTCAGCGCAAAGTGTTCAACCTCCCATGCAAAACGTAGAATGCCCCTATTCAACAGTGAAGGACATCGACGCTTCAAACGACAAACACGCACGTGTCGGACGACCACACAAGATTGACTAAGTCCGTTAGACACGCGTACAAGAGAACCTTACGCAATGGATGGATGACCAACACACCGCAAACAACGCGAAATGGGCAAAGTTGCCACGCGCAAGGAAAATGATGAAAAAAAAACAAAACGCAGAGGCAACGAACGCTGAAAACTGTTACGAGGCGCTTCCAGGGTTGAGTTGAAATATCTCGAAATACCAAACAAACATACATGGCGAAACGATCGGCATCATCGTTGAACAAGCTCGCGAAGAAATACCACCAACACGCTGTCATAAGGCGGCCTCCACGCAGTTCAATCACATGCGAAAGACAGACACGCCACAACATAAATGCGCGGCAAGCTGAAGAATGTACAGAAACAGTCAGCGAATGTTGAACATGTTTTGTTTGTGGTTTTGTTTCGGATTCACAATCGGTTCTCATTGGAAATCTGCCATCTCAAGATAAGATGAAATATGATTTTCGCCGGCAAGTTGTTGTCCGCTCGAGCTGGCTCCAATGTAGAATACGTGCGCGATTTTTTGTCAAGGAATACGAGCGTCATGAAACTGCCCATCAAAAATATGGCCCACAGCCCCTCTTAGGGCAATGTATATTCATGTGGTCTTGCGCCACGTGCGGGAGGAGGCTTGGCACCGACGTCCCGACCTTGTAATATTTTACATATAGACTTGCCAGGATTGCCAATTGATCCATTTCCATCAGGACTTGATCTCTACCAAGGGGTTTCAGATAGGATAAAGATAGACTTGAATAATCACACACAATAGTCCTTTAAAATTGTGTGACCCAAGACACAAAGAGGGTTTGAGGGGGGAGACTAGGCCCCGAAGCCCCTATAGAGGGGGTAGAAGGGAAGACAAGAGAGGAGAATATTTTGTCTTCATACTTCACAGAGGCCCCCCGGATGGGACAACAAGGGGTACCATCAACATCTCCAACTACCACATCTGGGCCCCCAGCAGAGCCCCTGTCCACGGACACAAGACTACGATCCCGTGTATCATCCCAACCGTACACATCTATACCGCGGAGCCCCGAGCCTCCATAGACCTTCCTCTGACCATGTGACTTCCATTGACATTATTAATCCACAAGACAAAACCGCTAGAGACTAAAAGTTGGTGTTTTAACGGCAAGAAAGGCCCAACTCCAACAACAGGCTGCGCGCCCGATATTCCAAATCTACAACAGGCCGAAATCAGTTCAGACAGGTCATGGAATCATCTCGACTACACAGAGCTTCTTGTGGCTCATCTGCGAGATTGCAGAGCAAATATTGTGCAACAGCAGTAGAAATAGAACGCGCGCTGCATGATGCAGGTGCACGATGGGGTGTGTTGGATTTGATGATGAGCGTTTCAGGAAAGGACCCTCGACAACAAGTTAACCTGCTCCCACCATGCCAACAACGCAGAAACTGACTCTCGCGCCACAGCACACGATACTTCTAGCTGCTAAAACAACGTCGAGGGGTCTTGAAGACATCTCAGCTATCTAAAAATACTGCCAGTTCTGCGAGGTGGGCAGTGTGGGCTGAGATCGGCTTTTGAACTCCGGATCGGTCAAGGGGCGGGCTATGCGAATAACAATGACATGGACAGACAGCTCAAGAAGAAAAGTTGGTTGGCCGAGAGAGACCCATCAAGGATCAGTTATTTGTTGCAACACGTCAACACGCATGTATGCCTCGTGGAATCACAGCTAAAGCCCGCCGAACATCAACTGTAGTATTGCTGAAAAACTGAACAGCACTGTGGTGTGAGTATGTACGCGGTGCGACTGCTGGGGGAGGCAAGGTAGGTAGGTCCCTTCAGCCCCTATGGAGAGGGGTAGAAGGGGAAACAAAAGAGGAGTATATCATATGCCCAGAAGTCAACAGAAGCCCCCCGGAAGGAACAGCACGGGGGTGCCATCAACATCTCCAAGTACCATATCCGAGCCCCCAGCAGAGCCCTGTCCACAGGGGAGATAGATGCTCATACACCCGCCGACAGCCGCTCAAACCCTCCCGGGCAAGTTGCGGACCGCGCTTTTCGGCGGTGACACGTGTCTGACTCAAACAATGAACGAAACCAACAGTCGGGTCGAAAGAGTCAAATACTAGCCAAAATACAAGTTCTTAAGCACACTCCTACGGACCGTAGAGCCATATTCCCATAGCTGATCCCCAAGGCACAGTCTCCCCAGGGTAAAGGGCGGAACCCATGTCACCAAGACCCCGTGGAGAGGGTTAAAGGAAAGGCACAGAGTTCGCCGGGATGGGACAACAAGGGGGGAACATCAACAATTGCGGTACTACAATCCAAGCCCCAAGGAAAGCCCGGTCTACAATCCACATGCCCGTGAACCGTGAACCGAAGCACCTGGGTACGATCAAGAATACGCAATGAAGGCTAACAGAGAAGGTTACGACATGAGCACGCTCGGCCATAGATGCTCGCAGCGTCTCCAAAACAGACCCCGCAAGCGGCATCCAGAGTTACACGCCAAACAACACGTCCGGCACGCATTGTACGCCGAACGAATTGTATTCATATTCAACGTAGCTGAACTATTACGGAGAGAACCGTGCCATGCTTGAGGATATCCTCACGGACAACGACGATTGGGTAAATAGAGGATACCCTCACGGAATCGGAGTCTCACCAACGCAATTCGGACAACAACACGGACGACGAAACCGAGGCGCTGGCCTCAGCCTTTTCAACCGTTTGATTCGTTTCGTTCAACCGACTCCCTTGGTTGCCCTATGGACCGGAGAACCATATGTCTCAGCTGGTCCCCCTCGGCGGTCTCCCCTGGGTGTCAGGGAGGAGGCCGGGCCCCTAAGTAGGGACGACAAGAGACGAGTATTGTATGTTCGGAAACTGAGGCCCCCGCATGGGACAACAAGGGGGTATCATCGTACCATCAACAGTTCCCAGGTAATACAGCCAGCAGAGCCCGGTCTACACCCCTGAGATTATCGCTCGCTTTGAAACATCGGGGTCGCTTGCGTTGTCGGCGTCTGAAACTTATTGCTGGGGAGGGGATGGGTCGAAAAAAAGAAAAATACCAAACCTTCAACCGCTCTGTGAAGTTCGATTTCTTCGGGGTGCACCTTTTCTAGGATACGTTCGGCACATCATGCCTCCAAACCTCTCTGGTATGAGTTATGGAGGGCGATAGCCTCCGATGCCGATGAGGTGCGGTCTTCCCCCTGCTACGTGTGGAGGCCTGTGGACGCAGCGCACCTGGGTAGCAGTAGTTCACGGTGGGAAGCTGCCGTTGGATATGTATTCATGTCAAAGATATGGTAGATTGGGGTTTCTATCTGCCTGGTTGGCATGTTGGCAGGAGAGAGAGATAAATGGAGAGAGAGAGAGACGAGACTCGTGTGCAATAATAATACACTGTGTTGTTTACCATCACCAAGGAGGTGAATTGACCAGCCCCCCGATGCCACGGGGGGAGGATGCTGGTCCTAGGCCCTGCCTGACTTCAGGCGTGTCTTCAGGCCGTGCGCTACAAGCCATGGCATCGCACGGTCTTTTGCAGGGTAGTTGATGTATAAAAGCCCGGGGGTAGCCCCGGCCTCAACTGAAGCCTTTTGTCTCTCGTTTTTTTTTCCCGCGGCGGAAGTTGTACTGCTTGAAAACGGAAGCGGCGGCGGGAAAATTTGAGGGTATGCCAACTCCCGAGGTGTTGTCGGAGGTTCGAGATCATCGGGGTATGGTACAGAAAAAGAACCCGATTGTGTGCGGAGAAGGTCAGAGGCAGACCTGTCGTGTCTGGGGTGACGCGTGCACTCCGTGATGATAAATGCACATAGGAATGACTCAAGTTCCTTGTACGGAACGACTTGCCCTGGCGCGTACCGCCTCCCAGGCGAAAAACGGAATCGTCAGGGAGAGGATTGTTGCGGGAGGTCGTTCCGGACGCAAAGAAGCGGGTCATTGTTGGGTTTAACTCGTCATTTTTTCGGGCCGGCAGTTTTGTGTGAGGAGTTTTCCTCTTCATAACCGGACTGCACAGTAAGAGGGAAAAAAGGAGAGCCGCAAAGGCGACAAGCTTGGGCGTACATGATGCGTGCAATTCGAAGTGTGCGAGAAGAGAGGTCAGCAGGCCGTGTGACCTTTAACACTCACCATGGTTGTTGGCAGTCAGTCGTGCTGGGCATGCAAATGTATTCCGTCAAAACAGCAGTTGAGAATCATAGATTGAGGTACAGTAGTGGTCCCGATATAGTGGCACCCTGAATAGTGAAATGCCCTCAATTGTGGCATCCAAATCTCTTGTCACACTCTCAACCCGATATAGTGGTATTGTACCACTATTGAGGACGGGGCCCTCAATAGTGGCATTTTGGGCATCTCACACCCCCAATAATAGTGGCAATTCAAAACGCCGGAGCCTCCCTGTTTTTCACCGCAAGCTCTGCCCAAAGACGCAAGGGAGAATTTTTTGTAGAGCGTTGGCAACATGTACATCAAAGAGGACACATTTTGTGACAACGAGGTAGAGCTAGACAGCACCGAAGATTCTGAGAGTGAGAGAGGTGAAGGGATGAAGGCTCCGCCATCGTTCGCGGAACCTGGGATTTTTGGTCCTCTAGAAGAGTACGCGGAGTCGAGTGGCATTGGCGAGGCCAGGCATTTCCTCCGTAAGGTAAAGATGCCATTCTTCGCAGCACACACACGCCCCTAGACCGCCACGCAGTTGGTCATAGTGTAGTGGTATTGATTGGTCGGTTGACGCCTACAGGTGCAAAAGCATCGTGACGGTTGGGATTGATGCGCCGGAGTAGGAAGTGTTCGGCGTTTTCAACTTGGTTGCTCCAGTTGGTTTCGCGTACATTGATGTTTCAACATGGATGCGTGTGTTGCTTGCGTTGAACCCCATCATGGATGGCCAGACAAGACAAAGAAAAATAGTGGTACTTTGTTTGTGCAGTCCGCCTGCACACACAAAGGTAGGGTGCGATCGCCAAAGGCCTCGTTGTCACAAGACGATCAAGTGTCAACGCACACGTGATGGGCAGACGCCTGCGTTTGTTTTCACGCGGATACTGAACACACAACAAAAGAGGGCGGGCCCTAGATACATGTATGAGCATACACACGAGTGAAGATCCAGGAACAACAACTGTCCGTAGCGGAAGCATCAAAGCTTATTTTCCGATATAATGCCACTATTGACTAGTCAATAGTGGCATTATTGCCACTATATCGAATAGTGGCATTGCCCTGAATAGTGGCATATTTTCCTCTTGCCACTACATGCCACTATATCGGGACCACTATTGCACGACGATGGTTGGAAGGACAAAAATTCCGTTGTTGCAGACAGAGTAGTGGCTGGCTGTGGTCGACAGTCTGAGAGAAAAAAATAACGTGGTGTGGGGTGCGTCGTAGTTGACGTGGGGGTGTTGCTCTGCGTATGGTGTGTGTGTGCTATCTGCTCTTCTTCTGCCCTTGTATGGTTCTCAGTCAGTACTTGCAGTATTTGTTGTGCGTCCACCCGTGTTGTCGGCGGCGTAGTGTATGTATGTATCCCGTCGAAAGAGCAGCACAATGGAGGCCAATGGTTGGAACGGTCCATAGTAAATTGTGCACAAGAACCCTTTGCTGGTCGGTGCACGTTCCTCAGGAGGAGTGGATGTAACATCTGCTCTGCCCCTCCCTGCCTCGTTCCTGAGGAGGATGCAACATCTGCTCTGCCCCTCCCTGCCTCGCAAAAACCACCCACACACTAACGCTCCACGCATGGTTCTCGGGAAGATGTATGTAACTTGACGCAGTCGATTGCGGTGCAAACCGGCCACCTGCATCGTCGACCTGAACGTGACTGATTGCGTCTGCTCTGCCCCTCCCTGCCCCACAAAAACGACCCAAAAACTAACAACGCTCCACGCATGGTTCTCGGGAGATAGATGTATGTATGGTTGACGCAGTCGATTGCGGTGCACATCGGCCACCTGCATCGTCGACCTGAGGCCGACTCTTCGCGTCGTGTGGGGCGCGGCGTTGTTGACGACCTGTGGGGGTCCTGAAGTAAGAAGAGGGGGGTCTTGTTGTGGTTGTTCGGTGAATCAATCGAACGGGAGAGATCTACGAACATGACAACAACAACGGATGCGTTCTAAAAAACAGAGACGAGCTGTTGCACCAAACTTGCAGGAGGGGGGGACGGGGCCAGGAGGGACACCTCTTCCAACCCACACGAAAATCTGTCAATGGGATCTCGAGATACATCGCCCGAAGAAAAACAACTTGCTTTTAGAGGAGAAACCGGAGATCGCCTACTCTAAAACCAAGTGAATAAAAGGGAGTGGGTCAAAATCGAATATAGGTCTGAGAATTTCCGCAACAGAAAACCGAAGCAAATAGGCTTCAGAATTGACGGAAAAAACACAGGCCCTCCGAAAGGGGCTTATCATATCCCGAGCGAGATATCCCAGGCTTGGCATACCGTAACCTTCGGAATACCACTCCGAACACAACTCGCCTCAATAGTTCGGTGAGATATCTGCGTGCAAAACCTCAAATCCGTTCACCCCTTTTTCGGCGAAAAACATCCTCCATCTTCCTCGCCGTATGAAAGGTCCACCAAAGAAAGAGATGCTGGCAACCTCTTACTCTGTGAGAATCTTCAGGTTTTATGTTTGTTTGTTGGACAAAGTGATTTCTGATTTTTACTTAAAACTGGCCCTCAGGGACTTAACTTACTGTAAGATGGTGGTACTTAACCCTTACGTGACTGGGGTAATTTGAATTTTTTTGTTTTTTCCCCACAACTGGCTCTCTGCGGTCAAAGATCTTCCAAGCATGCATGCGTTTACACCCATAAATCACGGCGGCAAGGATGGTGCAGAAGTGGGTCCATGTGTGGGGTTCACAGGGATGGGGACGCGGTATATGTAAGGGTGACGAACAGGAGTACAGTAGTACTACTGCTGTACAGCAGTAGCAGCTATGCGGAGAGAAATAGACTACTGTACAGCAGCAGTAGATTGAGCAGGTGTGCATGCCTGTCTCCGACAGCAACCGTCCGCACAGAGGATGTACCTGTGCAAGCAATACCTGTTGGCACATCTTCTCTACCTCATCCTTGGACAGAGCATACGGCAAGCGCATATGCTAGCGGCGCTAGATGCGAAGACGCTGACGGGAAACCGCCTCACAGAAGCGCCAGATCGACGAAAAAAACGGCCCGCTCATCAGAGAATCGAGACCATCATCCACTATCGCACAAAATGCATAAATATCGTGATAAATTTTACTATTCTGTACTGTAAATAGAGAGATGTGATCGGAGCTGTAGTCCCGAAAACCCTTGCCTTTGAGCGAAATTTTGCACACAGCAGACGAAGCACCCTTCACTCCCAATACTGGGAACCACACGCACCGCAATCACAATAACATCAAGCACCGAGGCAGTACGTTAGTATCGGCTCCGGTGTGCGCTTTCTCTGCTCTCCCCCGCGGATGCGGCACCGGGTTGATCACATGATCAGGGTGCTGTATGTACCCTCCGGTGGTATTTTGCGTTTGAATCTTACAGTACCGGTAGGCAGTAGATTGGATCGGGAAAGGATATCTGCCCCACGTCAGAGAGAATATGCATGGGTGAATAGTATTGTACTATGTGAGTCCTGTGCGCATTGCTGATAAGCGTGCTTTTGGGGTGGGCTGCCTGTGTCTCCCTGAAAGTCTCGATGTATGTTTTTTGCTCTTAGCCGAGGCATAACGGCGATCTTTCGGCACGCAAAGTGATCGGAGCTGAGAACGGAGCTGAATCGGCCTGTAGTTACGGAAGGGTTAACTTAACTCCAAGATGGTGGTTGCCACACGCCAACCAGACAAAGTTTCAACTGCGCACACCTATAATCAAGGATACGCCTTCCGGTAGGATTGGATCTTCATCAGGGAGAGATAGTCTTTTCAGGGATAATCTCTCGTCTTTACATTGCCCAGACATTTCAAGGCATTCACCCCGAGTACACCCTTGTCTGCTCTAACTCCACCGCCCAGAGTGCAGCATCCCACCCGCCGCTGACCAAATTATTTTCATCACGCCAGCTGAGGGCTTGAGCGTAGTCAGTGTGCAGTGCAGACCTGAGAATGGACCACAAGACACACAAAAGAGTATTCTGTTTATCGGCAGATAGAATCGGCACCAGCGGTACAAATGATGAAATATAAAAACACCCACAAATGGGCTCTAGTTGGTAGCTACAAGGTTGGGCGTTCGCTTGTTGGTGAGTGAGGTGTGTGGGCTCATTTCGTACTTTTGAAGTAAAACCGTGTATTCGTGAAAACCCCTGAGGGAGTTAAATGCTGAACGAATAAAAGGCATCGCCGAGCAGCAAACCTCTGCGTGACACGGATTTGACGCGCCATAGCTCGAGGGACTGACTGGTCATGACCCTGACGTCAAGAAGGTAAACAGAGGTAGGTCACACTAAATCATCGCCGCTTTCCATGATCGTACCGGCTGTGGTTGGAGTTATCCCCGAGCCTTTGCACTGCCAAGACACCGTCATCTCCCACAGATGCAAGTAGGCCAGAAACTTCGGAATCACCACCAGAAGGAGCTGGCCCGAACGCGGTTTGATTCACACGACCTGTATGCGATTGCTAGTACACGGAGAGTGCAGAACGTAGAGCGGTCGATGAGAAGGGAACAGATGCAACAAGCACAATCACGTACTAGACGGCTCATGCGTGCAGTTGCTGGAAAAGACGCAAGATCTGTATGGGCACTAACGCGGAGGAAAAGAAAACCAACCACACTCGCATCGGCTACAACGGTTGTAACGCGGCCACGTGATAGACGCGGACAGCACAATGCTGACTAGAGGAACCACTTGTTTCGGGGCAGATGAGTGAATACCGCGAAAGTGGTGACATTTCATAAATACTTGGCATACCGTTCAGCACCTCTGTGAACAGTGGAGAAGAGAGTGTCCGTCTATCCAGGACAGCCACCGTTCCGTCTTCACAACCTTCAGTAGTCGCATGACGTACATATGTCGCCGCCGAAGGGAGGGAAGGGTAAGAAAATGAGCCCGCTTGATGCCTTCACCCAACAATTGAGATGAAATCAAGAGAGTCCAACGGACCACGATATGTCCGACGGAAAGTTCAACTCGAAGGTAAGCTCGAATACCATGTCGCCTACACAAGGGTCAGGCACCCACTACTTGAGAACAGGAGACGTCTTCCGATTATCTGCGGCACACTCTGGGCATCCGAGAGAGCAGCATCCACGCGAAATTACCTACAGCGAGAAGCTCTCCGGAGCAGTGGTCCCACGAAATCGAAAGTGCAGGTACGCCAAACCAGTGACACGCCAAGCAGCCTTGAGGTTGCCTGCGATCCCACACTCGCACGCTGCAGTCCTGGGTCATAAAAAAGTGTGAAGTTAAAAAATAAACAGCTTGGTTGTCATGAAAACCCTTACGAAAACTTCGAGCCTACGGTGTTGGATCGAGTAATTGCGGTGCAGAAAAGCGCGGGTCGATACGATGGTATCGTTCCGTGCACACACAGCATGCGACACCAACCGGTACAAGAACAATATGATGATTCTCATGTATCGAATATCAGTTTGGGCACAACAGGTGATCATGGGTGTGTAACCATCGTTTTGTTTTATCTTGTCTTTGATGGCAAATTTCTAGCGTTCCAGCTGGCGAAGTCATTTGCAACGCACGAAACTCACTGTAATGCGATTGACTCACGGTTGACGATGATGCAAAGACTTGACTATCATCCTGTCCAGCACTCCACTCCACTCCGGTCACATAGCCACTATGCCCTGAATACCAAGGAGGGAAAGCCGTTGGGTGAGACGTGTTTTGCACGGAGACATGGAGTGCTCGAAGAACAAAGGCTAACCAGACAGCAGGACAGGCCTCCTGCAGAAACCTCATCATATCACGAAGAGAACTACCTACAAATGCAGGAGACTGGTCCTGGGGGAGATCTCTTCGAGTGCGTAAAAATAATTACGGCACCAGCTCTTCAGGGGTTCAATGGAAAATTACCCAAATAAACTTTCCACCCGCAGGGGAAAGCCCGGCGTGAATATCGTTCCATGTGCCACTTACACGGACCATTATCTCCCTTGCCCCACAATTTCAGGTCATAGCGTGTACATGGGAGCACAACAAAGGCAATCGACTCAGAACATATTCTACTTCCAAGTTGATCAGTACAACATTCAACTGCTCGGGCAGGAAGACATTTTTCTGTTACTCGAACAAGTCAACACGTGTTTCATGTGCTGGAGGAATTGGCTAACTTTTAGTGCCCTGACTTCCAGGCAAGACTTCGCTGCAAGTCTTATAGTTCACTCTAGGGCCATCTTTTGTTGATTGCCTTGGTCAGCTGTCCTCTTTGGCCGAATAAATCAAACGACGACAAAGCTGTTGGTTTATGCTTGCATTGGAAGAGATCGTGACGGTTGGTTGTTCATGACGGCAGCAGCAGCAGCAGCAGCGCGGAGAAAGCAACACAGTGCTGAAGTGTCAGCACCCAGGATTAAAAACAGTGTTTAGAGACTCACGAGGAGAAGAGAATGCGCTGGTGGTGAAATAAGGCAAACTTGCTGCCCGATACGTTCATCCTATTGTATTCTAAATCCATCGGCGTGGAGAACAATGCTACATTCGATCATATCGGCGATGACGCTATATTATGTGTTCTCAATCCATCCGTGTGCAGAAGACGAGATGCCAATGTATGTGGCATGTGGCCTTCTTGCACTTTGGACCATGATCCTACCGCTATTTCGTCGCGTGCGGATATTTGATATTTGTGTCTTGTCTTTTGGTTGCGCGAGAGGATCAATATGCATGCAACTGAAAACGCAAATAACACACTCGGAACTCACTATTTGTGCACACTGGAAACATGCAACACAACAGCAGTGACCGCCACGCCCGACGCCTCCAAAGCGGCGTTGCAACAACGTCTCATCGACTTGTGTACCATCATGCTTTATCCCTAATACCTGAAATATTTTCCCACGATATGATCCTGTGTGCTTTTCATTTACCCCTTTCATAAAAAATGCCCCATGAGATCCGGTAACTCGTGGATGACTCAAGGAATACTCAAAGTCGATAAGAAAATCTAATGACCTCGATATCGAAAACAAGGGCGCTTAACTAACTTTTCCGGACCTGCTGTTTCATTGACTTCACGCTAGGACGTCGTGTTGAACCTCGATATCCAGTCGCACCTTCTCTACAAACCAACCGGCATGAAATTCCGTGGTCAAGACCTCACCCAAAACATATTTGTGTTGCGACAACCTGGTGTTCTGATCAACCGCGAAGAACGGTGCACACGGACAACCTGCTGTACCGAATTGGTATCGCAGCTTGCCTCGGGCAACCGTGCTTAAAAGGTACAGTAGTGTGGGGACATTCGGACTAAACAAATTCTTAGGAAACAGATTTTGAGTGAAGCCATCGTTCTGAAGTTCGTTCCTGACAGTCTCGCCAGAACCCACAACAACGAAAAAGAATCCAGAATATTAAGAGCTGGCCTCGAAGAGGGAGACGATGTAGAAGAATGTATGTAGATTGCACAGCGGGGCTTCAAAGTCATGGCAATCTGACGGGGAGAGCGCAGACGAGATTAAAGACTCACATATAGGTATGCACGCAACGACAACAAATCGGTGCTGTGTGCAAAAGTACGCGCGCTTTTATTCTTGTTGAATCCTACATAGAGCGTTCGATGTCGCACGCAACACCTGCGGCCGCACGGATCAACGACAGATGATGATGATGTGTGCCAAAAAGAGAGTGATCAACAATTAGCTATCTAGACTAGACTTATGTGCGCTCGAATAACAAGAACAAATCATGTTTGTTTCCGCCCAAACGCGGCGGAACAATCTATCGCGGAGCACGCGGCAGAGGTGTGCCCCGAACTTCTCGTTGGCAGGCTTGTCTTGGCATGTTTGTAGATTGGACAGCGGGGCTTAATTTCATGGTGGAAAGCAACTAGTCGATAGCGCAAACATGTCGAGATCTGAGTAAAACTTCTGTACACACAATGAATTGATGATGAGTTCCTATAAAAGCGGCATCACGAGAACTAGATTTCGAGGTTAGGCACTTGGAGTTATCTGAGCCACTCGTTGGGTAGTTGGCAACAGACCCTTTGAAGGGACCTTGAAGTCGAGTCAATAAAACACAGCTGTTCAAAAGCTCTACCAGGTTCTACATGGAGTCAAAATGAGGCCCCAAAACCGGACAAGAACACACGATCAATAAGACATCATCTCGGATATGGCAAAGGCGTTGCTGGGCGTGTGGATCGACTCGGACATCCTCTGAGGATGGTGTTTGTGGCATGGGACGAACTAGCCTGGACCGGTGGGGGCAAAGCCAACAGCTCTGACGAATATCATCAAAGTCAAACGAGGCCATGGTCGATACAATGAGCTTACAAGAGCGCTCTCTAGGAGAGCGAGAACTGAAAACTGGACCCAAAACCCTTATCTTTGTTGATGTTAGCCCCATGGTGGGGGGCTTCCAAGCCAAGATGGTCGACATGAAGGACCTTCGTAGTGATCTTTTGCTCCACAAGCAATCACTACAACTACACGGCAGCGCCGGCCGTCGTGGGAGCGGAACTCATTATCCGAACCTTTCAGTAACCAGAATTCCGGGCCGCAGTGAGATGGCTCCTGATTGATGTTTGAATAGTTCTGATTGCTGTTTTCGGTCAAGACATATCGAGACCACGTCTCACGTGCCATCTCATTTGCGCGCGTGTTTCCACGCTCGGCACGACGGGCCCACCAAGAACATTCTCTGCAAACAGAAAAACACAGGTGAACCCATGATTCCTTGGCGCCTACAGCTACACACTTGTGCAGAGACCACCTCCACCAGTCGCCTGGTTTTAGGAGCCAACCAGTTATCGTGCCTTTCCGCATGATTTAGAAAGGCCTGGCTGCCAAAGTTTCTTTAGTCCGGCAGCAGGCCATCAGATACAGATCGAAAGAAGGAGAGAGGGGGAGAGATAGAGAGGGGGAGAGAGGGCACTCTGTACTGTATATTTTCCGTGCAGCGAAGCAGGCCTGCGTCTTTCTGCCTGCAATCAGAGCGTGCACAGTAGATCCGAACTAAAATAGTCCAAACGATTCATTTCAGAAGCAAAATTGGCAGGATAAAGTGGTCTAGTTGAATAACCGGTCCAGGAATCTATTCAAGTCGTTTGGTTGGCAGTTCGTCTACTCCGCTTGGTGGCTGATAAAGGATCGCCTATGAACGCACATGAACAACGTAAGCTCAAGCACACGGTATTTTGAAGCAAGGGAAGCAACTATTCAAGGTTGGCGATCAGCGTGAATGAGGTCAGACGGAAGTCCTGCCTAGAAGCGCTACTATTCTCTGTTGTTAAAAGGCCGGGAAGGGCCGGGGATGTATACGCATAGTTAAGATAAAATGTACCACGAAGCTAACCTGCGCCCACGTGAGAAGCCGGAAGAAAACTATGACTGAGTTTTCCGCCGATTACATCCGCCACCCCACACACCCCATTGGCGTAGGGAAGGATACAAACAAAAATCAACACAAACAAACAAACACGACACGCACACTATCCCCAGGTAAGGCGCTTATGTTCCGCAATGTTGGCTCCTTGTTGTCACCGGAGTACACGACGGAAAGGTACCAGGCGTTCGAAAGTAGCAACAACAGGACGGACCCACCTGTGAAGGTATCTAGCGAAGTATCCCTGTCGCTGTCGATGTCCCAGACGTTAACACTGTTCGGCCAAGCCACGAACGAACGATCAAGGATAAATAAATTAATCTCCTGTACGACGAGTATCCAACGCCCCTAGGGTAGGCCAGCATTGGTCTACAAACACGGTCACACACGCTTGCCGTACCTGCGATCGTAGCCACCCGACAACACGAGCCCATCGCGCGATCGAGAAGCCGCCACACTCGATACAATATCGTCGTGCTCTTCAAGGTTCGCTACTTCCACCAGCCGCGCTGGTGCTTCCTCGTCCATCTTGTATACCTGAGCCATGGTACGGGCCATGTAAGAATACCTCGGCGTGTAAGCAAGACTTGGATGTTGCTGGTTCTTCGGCATATCTTTCTCCGGCGGAAGTGGATTTCTTTCTCACGCTCCCTGAAGGAACACAGGAGACTCGTCAGTATCTTACCGCGCAAGCCCGAAGTGCACCAGGCATGCATGGCACTTTTTTCTACGCCTACAGTCACGGATCTATTTCCCGGGGACGTGTTCCGCGAAGAGGAAGTCTGGCGAACTGCAATACCGAAACCCTCTAAAACGGTAGCAGATGTTTTCCCGCCTGCTCGTTTCAAACATGTTTCTCGCTACCGACAACTAACTGCAGAGAAGCTCACATGGCATATGCACCCACAACGCTATTCATGCTGCTTCATCGAAGCGCGCGCCGTCGCCTCTTCTAGGTGTGTCGGGCTCAAAATCAGTTGCCCGGGGCTTTTGCAGCCTACTGAGAAAATTGAAAATAGCTTCTTGGGCTGTTCCACATTCCCTGGCTGGGTTAATCGCTACCTCCAGTACCATTTTTTATCCTTCGCAGCGGAAGGGTTCACCTTCATCTTTAACAACACCGTTCCTGGGACCAGTCCTATTTGTCCAAAGGTTTTACTTTCAACGATGATGTCACGATGTCACCATCAGGGATCTTGACCCGCGAACAAGTCACCAAAATCTCCCAAATAGATGCTTGCATCGGGTGAAACCTTCGACGCTGCATATTCCACAGCATTGAGGTACCTTGCCACCAACCGAAATGGGTCTGAGTGGAGCGTCGTGAGCGTCTCCCGAGAGAGACGTAACGTTTTGAGCTGGGATGCAGACGCACGCACCCAGACAGGGTGTGCAAGGCAGCACACCCCACACGCGTGTCGATTGCTCGCGGGCGAGGAGGGTGATGGTCTGATTTGAGCCGGAGGTCTCTATTGCTGCGTAAAAAAAGCTCTGTCGTCCCCTGCCTCTCATGCAGGGGCAAGAGGAGAGTATATACCACTATTCAGGGCTGTGCCATACTTTGACATAATGGCAATAGTACCACTATTACCATGTCAATGGTGGGTACTATTGCCACATTGAGAAGAAGCTTTCATGTGCACGCTACCGACAGCGGTTCATTGTGCCTACTTCCACAGTAGGGAGTCTTGGTTGAGCAGTTTCATGTGCAGCAGCATCCAGCGCGAAAAACGCGTACCGTCTTCTCTTCCCGTGGTCTGTTTTGGAGTGTACACAGTTCTAGATCTGCGCATGCTGGCACGATGCGTGTGGCGCCCACTGCGTGTGTGGTGCGAGCAGGTGTTCAAGCGGACGTGGATTCAAAATTGTGAAGCACACACATACACATGAAGAAGTATTTTGTGTTTTCAACCGCACCGAGACTGACGTCTTCTCATTGGTCAGCCCTATAGCGCGGTCGATGCTAACAATCAAGACACACGTACACACGCGGTTTTTTGGGTGCCTAATCCAAGTTGGTCAACGCGTTTATTGTATAGGACATAGTATGGTTATAGTCAAGTCTTTAGTAAGTGTGCGTGTTTTCATCCTATTTATAATGGCGACAGTCCCCCCATTTTTCGTGGTGAGACGTGTATACACTTTTCAGTGTTTGTAGAGTACTACACTTTTCAGTGTATTTTTTCGTACAACTACAACCATCCAGGGTCACACAGGAGGGGATAAACACCAGGGCTTTTTTTTTCTTCGTTTTATTTTTTTTCGTGCCCCACCTTCCTCCTGCGGTGCGTGCTGAATTATTTTTATCGCGAGAAGGGCCCAGCGGTCCCTTTCCCTCGTCAACGGTGCTAACGTCGAAGTTTCAGCTATATTTTCGCTTTCACCCGCAAATTTTGTTAATTTTTCACCCCCATGGGGGATTCGAACTCAGACCCAAATTTATAGGAACACAATTTGGTGTAAATCTTGATCTTGGCCAAGAGTTACCAATTTCACAAATTATGGGCGCGGAATCTTCTGTCAGATCTTGGTCAAGATTTCTCAAAGTCCAAAATCTGCCCTTTCGCGCAAATCTTGACCCAAGATCTGTCAAAACGAGCCTGTTGACAAATCTTGGAGCGGGCTAACAAATATTGCCTGGGTGCGGCGAGATCACCATCGGTCAGTCAACCTAATCGTCCACATTGCCATGAAATCTGCACTTGGCACAATCGCAAAGACTTCTAACGCACCCTGGGGTCACTGTGTCGACACCACGCGCGCCGACAGCTGACGAAAACTACTAAGGCGCGCGAACAAAAATCGTATTTGCCCTAGTTCGTTCCGCGTGCGTCATCACCAGAGAACACAAACGTCTAACATGAGCGCGGACGACCCCCGTTCACATGTCTCACTCCGTAGAAAACGCATCGAGGCCAAACCTTCGATGCTGCCACCTCCACTAACTGTTCTCGCTCGGATGCAAGTGAGGTGGTAGTGGGATGCTTCTATCCAGAGATGAAAACATCGCTGGTCACACAAACTAGTGGCTTCTTCTGTGGAGGGACCGTTCAAAGAGTACTCTATTTTGAAGTACCAAAAAAGAAGAGGAACTTTCTGCCAACACAGCTCTGGCGTGTGCGACGCTTCTATCTCTTAATCGAATCATCCCACACCCAATCCGTTTGCACCCGAACCAGATCCGTGAGTGCAGATGACAGCGCCCAAGGATTGGCCTCGGTACGCCTGCTACGTAATGGGATACGTGCACGGGTGTCATCGGCTTCGGGTCGATGTACTCATTGCGGAGATATATTGTGAGCAAATCTTGGGTCAAAAAGCAAAGATATATACCCAAGATTCTGTTCCCATAAAGATGGGTCACGACCTTTGCGACTAGCGGTTTTCCACTAGACTACCGGGGTGACCGGCTACTGTATGCGCTTAGTGCGACAGTATTAAACCCACACAATTAAGGGGTCTATAGCACTATGAATGACAAAACTAAATCCTAGAAGTAATATGTTACAACATAGCATTCATGCTCGCGCGTGGTGTACACACGAGGCAGGGGTGGTGCAGAGGAGGCTCGCTCCAGTAGCTCGGTACAGCGACCTAGGCCTACCCACTTCACACCAACCAGGCTTGGGGTGTTGGTGTGGGATAGGGTTAGGGTTATTCCCAGTTTCAATCAAAACTGGGCCCTGTGTGAGCGAACCACGTGCAAGTTAATTATTTGGCTCCGACCATGTCACGCCTTCTCGTTCAGGCTCAACTCCCTCCGCTTCGTTTCGAAATCAAGTCAAAGGCGACAAACATGCTACTTGATAGGACACGATGAAAAACTCGGACACAAACGACCTCCATACTCAACGACGCCAGCACCATTGGCCGCTTAACAAACGTACATCGCTGCCGGGTCATACAAAGCACCAGCAAACGAAGTGCGCTTGACGGACACTTTCTCACGCCGCGGGAGGTGGCCGCCATTCAAAAATCAATGATAATGTATTATCACAGCAGTAGACGAATAGACGATCAGTGTTACTACAAGTGTAGCTGGCTGAGATGGCGATTTCTTGACCTATTATCACAGCAGTAGACGAATAGACGATCAGTGTTACTACAAGTGTAGCTGGCTGAGATGGCGATTTCTTGACCTCTTCTTCTTCCTTTTTATATGTATCCCCCCGTTCAAGGCGCGGCCACCGCAGGCGCCGTACGCGCCGGAGGTGGCCGCCAATCAAAAACGAATGACAAGGTATTCTCACAGCAGTAGTACATACAGTAGTAGCGATCAGTGTCACAACAACAAAAATCGGCCCTACTCAACGAGACTATTGTTATGAGAATAACTTCAGAAATAGTACTATTTGTGGAAGATAAACAAACTGGGACCGGCCCGCAGAACTCCTCTGCGGGCAGTGCTATAGTTAAATAAGTCTGGTAGGCTTTACTACACCACACCAGTCTACAACCCTACTAAGAGGTGTATTGGGTTATGTGTCGCCATACTATTCAGGGTGCCACTACATATATCGAGCCACCTATATACACATGCAGCACGGGCACTTCATTCAAAGATCGAGCGAGCGTTGGTTGGGTGGTCATCAGCCGTCTATTCCGCGAAGTTACCGCGCGAACCGCAAAAAAAAGAGAAGTGGCCAAAATCGGGTACACCCGGTCAGAACACGGCCATAATCGGGTAGCCCTACAAGACGCTGCTGGGAGCGACCGCATGCCACCATCTGATTGGCCGACGCCCGCCCCTACCCGGCCTTGGCCGTCTTTCCACCGGGTGCACCCGATCTTGGCTACTTACCCCCCGGAGGGGTACCCGTTTTTTTTTTTTTTTTTTTTTTTCCCTACCCGAATATGGCTGGGCTGTTCGACCAAAACCCATGCACACAAGTACACGTCAGCAACGCCCTGCCGTCGAAAATTCGGACGTTCTGACGGCCCGCCTGGCGGAGGCAGACCCTCCGCCGGCGATGGAAGTCTCCCTTGGGGGAAACGGCTAATGGTCTGTCTGTGCAAGTGATCAAGAAGAAGAGCTGGATGAACCCCTCCCTCACGAGATGCGACAGACACATGACTCATTTAAAAAAATAGACATATTCTCTCCCTCCCGCTACTTGCTTATTGGCGACAAATGAGGGCCAGTGGTATGCGTCCGACCCGTGATTATGTGCATGGGTTTTGGTCGAACAGCCCAGCCATTTTCGGGTAGGGGAAAGAAAAACCGGGTACCCCTCCGGGGGGTGAGTAGCCAAGATCGGGTGCACCCGGTGGAAAGACGGCCAAGGCCGGGTAGGGGCGGGCGTCGGCCAATCAGATGGTGGCATGCGGTCGCTCCCAGCAGCGTTGTAGGGCTACCCGATTATGGCCGTATTCTGACCGGGTGCACCCGATTTTGGCCACTGCTAAAAAAAAAAACACTGTCAGACAGGAAAGCAACGCCGACGATACTCGCTCGGCACGTTGATTCTTATCACAATATTAATAATGGTGGCCAATCCTGCACATTGTAGAAGGGCATAAAGTAGATTTTTTTTTTAGAAAATTACTACAAGTTCTAGATTATACACAACAGCAGTCAAGGGGAGGTAAGAGTCTGCAGGGAGCAAAAGAAGTAAAGTAACGCGGCATTTTTCGTCGTTGAGTGGCCGCGCTGGCTCTCTTGTGGTCCAATTGTTGGAAGTTTATATACTTTGCCGCTGTATCGCTCAATCACCATGTGCTTGTAACTCGTTATGCATCATACATACATACTCTGGAGTATGGATAATAGACTAGCCGAGGGGCGTGGGGAATGTAACCACGATGTGATAGCTGTGCTGCAGGACACTGAATAGAAGTCAGTACTGATCCGCGGGGCATCAACTTCAAATCCAGCCAACCACACGCACCTTCACATCCCCATTGTCTCCTGCTGAGACTACGCGTCGCCCAGGTTTAACCCAGCAGACGTCTGCGCAGCCGGACTGCTGCTTCACCGACGCAACCACCTCTTTCGTTGAGAAATCTAGCACTTGAAGCGATGAATCCCAAGTGTTGCCGCCGAGGTTGGATGTCGCCACCAGAATCATGTCGTCCGAAATGTCCACGCTTTCGACCCGACCTGCAACCTTAATGGATTCCTTTGAGCCCACCATCCTCGCTGCTGCTATTGGCACGTTGGCACTGCTTCTTCTCTCTCCCCCTCTCCCTCTGTATCTCGCCTCTCTGCCGTTTCGACGCTCCCACGCCTGTGCTGTGCTGCTTGGGTGTGCTTTGCCGGGGAGACACAACGTGTTTTCCGAGGTACCCACGTTTTTTTTTTGTCGTCGTGCAATTTGTGACACCCCCACACCCCAACAACAAGGTCGACAGCCGTACTTATAGTCTACTCTTTTCCTTCATCGGAGTACAAACGCAAGTTTCAAATAGCTGCGTCGTTTAACAAGGCAGCGAGGCGTGAGGTGCAGCGTAATACACACAAAGGGTCCGCAACACAAAGAAAGGACGTCCAGACGTCCAGTCAGCATGTTGTACCGCTTCCCTGGTTGGCCATGGAATGACAGCATGCGCTTTCTCCAACAGCAGTCCCAAGTCCCAAGATGAATCCGGTTTTCACCAGGAATATGCATGTAGAACTCTCACCAGTAAATTACGCGGAAATATTCGTAGTGACCCCACATAGGCTGCACATCCATGCATGCATGTCTGCTGTATGTAGTCTAAGACATGCATGCATCACGCTTACAGCAGTAGACTAGTAGCTGTTGCGACGGATTTTACAACTCTGGCAACAACGCATTATTCGCGGAGTAACCGCTTTGCCACACAACAGCAGTGCATGTATTAATTTGGTCCATCCCGGGGAGATACAGCAGTACTCCGCTTACGTACGCGCATGCACTACACAACTGATGGTTTACACGCCTTCGGAACTTGCCGGAAAAAAAAGTCACAAGCCAGCACGTCGTTTCGAGACATAGTCTATAGCGCATGGATGGGTCAAACGAAGAGAGACGACTGACAGCAAAAAATCAAGCACACATGGATCAAAACAAATGGACAGTCCAGAACGAATAAAGGGCAGCAGTCACACGACGCAGCCCCCTTCGACCATGAATGCCCCCCCCAGGTCCAGGCCTTGGCACTTTGTTTAACTCTCGAGTGTTTCCCGTCTGCTTTCTTGAGGCCGGCGTCGTTTAACCGGCACAAGAGAACAACAAGAGAACAACACCCACTGCATTCACTCATCGCCACAGGGTGGTGTTGGTTGTTCGGATGAAGGTCACCCCCTACCCGTGAGAACTACCAGGTGTTGTCCTGTTCAACACAAGAACCTAATGCGCGGCTCTGGGCGTTCTCAAGGAAACCAGAGGAGTACGCGCGACCGATCTTGCTGCAACGACCCCGAAAGTAAAACGTCTTCCCAAGAGCGGCCCGATAGCTGCAGCATTCGTGCGGTTATGGCCCATACCAGTACCATTTACCAGGTACATGTTCATAAACAAAAGTTTACCTCGTGTGCTTGACTGTCCTATGCTAGAAGGGTCGACATGAGCCCACGTGCAGCGACCTTCGACAGATTTTCATCGACACCGTACGTTGAAATACACATACAACTATGACTGACTGGACCAACGCGGCCGTTCACCTCTCTACATACACAGCCAGAGTTCACTATCTCAAAATTGCTCGTCACAACCCAATGGATATTTCGTGTAAAAACTAGAGGGAGTCATCCCTTGGGTCAGAAAAGTCTTCCATCCACGCGGGGGGCTCAGGAAACCCCGAACTCCCTACTAACGCCGAATCAATTACCGACCCCCACAAGGGGTGTATCACTTTTTGCGGGCCGCAAAGAAGTAGCTGGGGGTAAAGATCTCGAGCTGTCCGGACTTGACGAGGTCGATCGCTGTTTTGTTTAGAAGCGTTGACACCTGAGTACAGCAATGAAAGCAGACAAGCACATCAGAGTGGGTGAAGGATACGGAGAAAGTTAGAGGGTCATCCTGTAGCCGCGAGGATGGAACAAATATCCCCGGCGAACACACCGATGTAGACTCTTGTCTAACCGTACTCAGACGCAAGAATCAGAACTTGAAGGTATCGGAGAGCAACTTAGTTGAAACCGCGTACACGGCTCCGCACGAGAAACGGCCACCAAGGCATGCTGCAATCCCCCACCTGGGCGGAACCCTTGGGAGCGATACGCAACATTTCCATGGTGCACACAAGCCCGTGCGTGCAGACACGGCCAAGGTGTGTCTGACGGAATCCTGAGATGCTCCAGAAGCTCCCACACAGAGGCTGGTACCAAGGAACCTCCGATTCCGAGTGGGTATGCTCGTTAGCATCGTAGGCGTACACTACCTGCGACAATGACGTTAGTTGGAGGTTGGGGTGCATCTCAGTTCAGCAATCCTAGAACGCACGCATGCCAAATTCACGTCATGGGCGTTCGATCACGTACTGCATATGGAAAGAGGAATGTAGCGCTACCATGACTGGCCGACGGTGAAGTGGTACTTCCCGCCGCCGTGCCGGCAACAAAGGGATGTGCAAGACTAGGGGCGTATTCTCAAAGCACTGAGAAGGGCAAAACTCGCGCACTTGCCACAGCAACGGCGGGGTTGAAGGACATGTGGTATAATAATACAATACACGAAACAAACACCACCACTAGAGTTGGCTAACGCCAATGGTTCGTATGCCGCTCAATGAAATATCGCGTGCCCGATGTTTAACAATTGAACAATTGCTTTTCGACTTGAAATTGTATGAAATATACAGTTTGGCTCTAGGTTCTGTTCGTGCAGGCAGAGAGACGGAGAAACCATCGAAAAACGAAGTGCGCCACAGCCCGAGCCCACTGGTACGCGTTCAACGGACAAGAAACACAGAAGGTTATTGCGCAGCAACAAAGGCGGTCTCGCCTTACACTGCTTCCGCTCTCTCTCTCTCTCTCTGTTCGTCTAGTGGGGAAAAACAAAAATCAACCGGGTCTCTTGTGATTTATTCATGCATAGAAAGCTGAATTCCGTATGCAAGTAAACGAGTCTATATGGTAAAATATCACCGCGAACAAATAGTGTGTCATTCCGCCGTGGATTCGAATCACGCCTTGGCCCGTATTTCTCCTTCCCATCAAAAATGCATGCGGCCCATACGTGGAATATATATATTACAAACCTTCCAATACTGCGTCCCCAAAAATAAAATAAAAAAAGAACCAAAAAAAAAACGAAACACACCCAACATATCGTACATCTTGCGTGTATCGATCTATTGCATTGAGCATTTAATATTGGAGCATTGTGGAAGCGACAGTGCCGCCCAATAATCCAGCATTTGAAGCCTGTTCCAGAATACATTCAAGACGCAAATAAGTGAAGAGGTGCTTGTACACGAGCGTACCGACCGCTCACCTCAAACCCAGCTTCTTCGAGGTTCGCCTTAATGATGGCCGGCGTGGCTAGCGTGGGCAGCCCGTTCCCTACCTCGATGCCTTCCTTCAGTGTTACATGCGCCTCGTTATCGGGCTCATACTTGTCCGTCACGACCCACTCGTAACCGCCGAACATGCACCCAGGCTTCAGGACACGGCACACCTCCCGGAAGACTTGGACCTGGGAGATAAGAAAAACAGTAGGGGACTGTGGAACAACGCACACACCTACGATTTATTCCTCCTACTGACAAGTACGTACAGACCTGGTTTAAACATAGAAGTGAGCAGTTGGCCAAAAGCAGCACAATCATGTACCGGGTGCAACATATAGAAGCCTGTATCACGAAGGATGACGGGTCTGTCCTCCGTGTGAAAATTCGCCAGCCGCATGACTTGAACCGTGGTCACCTTGTCCGGGGAATGGCACGTTGCCTCTATCTGGTACGCCGCATCGAACTCAGCATCTTCGAAGGGGAGACTTTGAAAATCCCCTTGGCGAGAGGAGCAGCTGTCCGACAAGCCCGCTTCGCGGTTGTACTTGTTTCCCACGTTCACCTGCGGGTACAACCGGCGCCCACCACGCAACACCAAGCGAATGACGCATCAACAAGGGGCGGGTGTTGCTCCCATGAAATTGGCCCTGACATGAAAGTCGTTGCGAGTCTTCACAAACCCAGCGGCGACTGTTCGAAAAGGTGAGGATGGTGCACCTGGTACTGGTTGATCGTGATGCCCTGTACTGCGCAATCTCCGAAGACGGCGATGTTCCGCATCGGCCCTCCAACGCCGCAACCGACGTCCAGAACCTTGCTTCCTGGTCGCACCTGATGTTGTCCAAAACGGAGCGACGGTGAAAACACCATACCTCAGTTTTGGCGTTGAATCAGTTGCATTGCACGAGAAGTAAATGCCTCGTCACCGCCGCAAGATGCAAGCACCTTCAGTCGCTGCGTTCGCGGGCCCCTTCACTGCTACCTACTACACTCTGGTAGACAGTCAGTACATGCATATTCAACGTTCACATCGCGAAAAAAAAACGGGTTTGCGCATGCCAGCACACCAGAGTGTCATCACCTCGATACGACTGGCCAGCACATACTCTGCACGCCTGATAGACTCGCGGAAAGACTCGTTCTTCCGACGTGGAGCGAAGTGGAAAGACTGTCCCCATCCATACTCGTAGAAGTCGGTCACGAGATTGTAGAAACTGGCAGATGCGACATGATGAGAGACAAGAATGGAGACATCTGAGCGACAAGGCAGCAAGTGACTGTGGATTCCGCAAAATTGCGCCTCGTTGTCTATGCACTACGGTTTTATGGTCCCGAGGCGCCGCACACGTGCGAGCCGCGGCACAATCAGCAGTGCACAAAAAAATCCGCCCACAGCAACGACGTTTGCCCCCACCTGTTGACCATTTTTTGGTACTCTGTTTGGCGCCTCTTGATGCTTTTTTCCGTTGTGATAGCTCCGTGCTGGCCATCAACAAGAATCAACAGGAAGCAGGAGAGCGCATAGCTTAGCAGGAGCAGGTGAAGTCTGCGACACAACCTTTGGTATGAAACCAATGTTCCAAGAAACTCAAGTACACGCAGCGAACATGTGCCGCACGTCATGCACCCATCCCACCATAATTGGGAATCTCCTGATGAGCGTATCTCGTTCGAGGCTCGATACCCCAGACAAATATTCGATCGAGTCGGTTTATTACCTTGAATAAAATAGTTTGAGGGCGTGACAGCACGTGTTTTCACTAAAATACGCATGGATTCGATCGGAACGTCAAGGGGGCGTCTACCCGCTTCTCAACAGGCCGGGCAAGACTCCTCATTAAGATGCGTTAGAAACAGCGGCGTTCGATTGAGCGTACACATGAGGGGCCTGTCGTAGAGCGTCAAAATTCTGACAATCCTCACGAAGTCCCTAGTATTTGACTACGGATACATGACATGGGTTGAACACGCAAGACGACATGGCGGTGGGCATTTGCAGCGACTACCGCACCAATTCTGACACTTGCAGCTGCGCCACGTGTCAATATTTCGGGCGAGCGTAGTCAACAGCAAGACTCTACGGGGGATGACATGCGGTATGCGGCACGTACTACATTTTGCGCTTTAAATTTGCTTGTATGAATATCGGGAATCCGGCAAGAGTAGATATTGATCATGCGCACATCATACATGATGCATACATATTTACGCCACATGCATAAGCTACGCATGGAGGTTTCTCGACGTGGCAATGCGATTCGTACGAAGAATTCCGTACCGACTGCGGGTTGTTGAAATGCGGAACGTGAAGCAGTGGGTCAACAGGATCTCGGAAAAAAATCATGATTCGCGTACCTCTGTTCTAGCGCCCTCAAAAAGCTCTTCATAATCGACGATGGACTGCTTGACATCATCCTTCTTCAGCACGGAGTCGGTGTTGTTGAGCATGTGCGTGACGCCTGCAATTCCCTCGTAGTCAAGTCCGTCGCGCTTGGGCTTCAACACGAAAAAAACAAAACGAGGGCAGAAGGGAAATGATGCCCAACAAGCAGATCGAAGAGTCAAACAAACGCCAAACCCACTCGGTGTCAAGAACTAGTAGGCGCACGGGCACATCCCTGGACGTCAACGTACATTTCGGCAAATAAATCCGACACCAAACGCGTGGTGGAGTTTTACATGGACACAAGTTCGGCTGGGCCACCGGCCGGGACAGGAGGTCTCGTCCCGTCTCGTCCGATCTCGGCAAGTGGGGGTCCCTCAGTTGCGATGAATTGAATCGTGGTATGCCCTCAATAGCGTGCATCAAACTGCGTTACGATGTGCACCCTGTATCCAACCGACAAACACCTCAGCGTCGTTGTTCGAAAAGCAGGTTGTGTATGTCGATCTCAATGCATCAATGTTGGCTCAAACTTCGAGAAAAAACTGTCAAGAAACGAGGCTCAGATTGTGGCCAAAAACAAGGAATTGGGTTGAGCAGCACACTTTACCTAAAACGCTTTCGAAAGATTCATGAGAGATGGATATCCCAAAGAGGAACGGTAGAAATAGAGGTATTAGGGTAAGCGTCGCGAAAGAACCGTGCCCCAACCAACCCCTGCCTCCCGAAGTGTACATTTGTTTATTAGGGGGAGCGGCGGGGCAATACCTCGCCCAAATTTCGCGTCACAACTACTGTTATCGCGTGGTCCTTCACTCTCACGGAAGCGCGAACAGCGTGAAAGTTGCCGTTGATGTATGGGTGCTGCCAGATGTAGACCAAGTAGAGAAGAGGGTCAGGCACTCCCAGGAGGCCAACAACCCCCAACGTAGGCCAGAAGGAGCTTTCTGCTTGATGTGCTGTATGTAGTCTTGGCAGTAAAGTCAAGTGCGGCGTTCGCTTCTTTTGGGTGTCGGTCCTCACTCGTAGGGGGGAACATCATGTCAGATCGACAGGGAGACACTGGCATCGCTGCGTATCGTGTAGCTTTGATACAGCCCGCAATCGGAAGAAATTGAATGTGGGAATGATGTTGAACACTGTAGGGAATAAATGTAGCAGTATAAGACGTTGAGCACATGTGACGGAAGCAACGTAGGTAGGATTTAGGAAATAGCAGCAGGATCCGGTACGACCGAAAACCAAGAAAGTTCGGTCTTTTAGGAAAACCAACCACGTAGGCTGATTTTCTGGCCCAAGAGGAAGAGTTACACCTCGACCTGGTAATGACATTCTTGTCTCAGGGCCATAGGGGGGAGGGACGGAGTCTACCATTCTGCGCACATGTGCACTTGACAACGGCGCACAAAGACACGCTCACGTGTGGTCGGCAGTAGTTACTACTGTACGTTGCTGATGAAGGCGCGGTGCGCCGCAGACAAAACACCAAGCCAAGGTTTCGAAAATCTGGTCAGACAGCTCGTCCCATACTGTATTACGGTAAATCGCCGAAGTGAAAAGAGCAACAGCAGAGGTTTTCTACGTTGGCTGGTCTCTAATCTTTGTTCCATATTCAGCTATAATACTTGCATTTGCCATATTCGAACACACGCCACGTTAATGCCACAAAAAAGTCTTTAGGTTCGTTCTTGGAAAGTTTGTCAATTGTGACCACAGGTGTACGAATGTAAGACATTTTGTACGGCGACGCGGTCAACTTTAGTTCACCTGGAGGAGCTCACAGTAGTGAAACCATGCGTTCAACGGATAGCCAGTTCACCAGTTTGACCATTGGCTGCCTGCGGCTGCTGCCTGTGACTAGAGTACCACACTAAATAGACCGTTTCACCATCCTACCGCGTCAGCAACATGTTTTTATCCAATATAAATATCATTCTGTCTCCATATGAGTTCAAAAGCATATTTTCTCAGGGGCATGGCATTGAAAAACGCTGTTGTGCATAAAGCTTTCGGGCCTGGAGCAACGATCAACTCAACATGGGCGGAATATCCACTGAATTCATTGTAGGCTGTTTCGATTTGTCTCTACACCCTCTTGAAGCGGTATTGTGCGGTGCGTGAGAGCATCGGCAGTCAGAGCCAGCAGCCGCTGTTACTATCTAGGAGAGAAGAAAACAGTGCAAGGACAGGTGTCGCGAGGAGAAGACTGACCGAATGACCAAAACGCTGCACATCAACAGGCCCTTCAGACAAAAACAGAAAAACTTCCAATATATTCTGGGCGCCAGTCTCCTCGTCCCAGTGTATGTTTGACGCATCAGCCGGGGTCACACACGAGGAAGGTTAACACTGCTGTTACACAAACCTCCACCACGTGCTGCTTGTGTGTATTTTTATCATTGTTAGCATCGACCATGTTAACCGGTGACCGACGAAAAGACGAAAAGACGTCAGTCCCAGCGCGGCTGATTGACAAAAAAGGTCATGATCTTGGGACCCCTTTGAGTGTGTGTGGTCGTTCCGTCTATTCTGGCGCCAGTAATACGTCTACACCCCGTCGGCGTACATACTTGACGTATCAGCCGGGGTCACACAGGAACTTTTACTAATACATGTATTTGATCGCCCCACCGTTCCTCCTGCAGCGTGCTTGCCTGTAGTTTTTATATAGCGAACATTGTTCAGATTTCCCTCTTTTTCCCTTGTCGACCGACAATTCGTGTACTCATTTCACGACTTGATCGTTTTCATCGTAGATTGCAAGCGTTTTTCTACAATCCAGAGAGAGCATCAAACTCTGACCTGCCAGTAGGCTTACGAGATCAACCACCAGCCCATCGGGGCGATCTGTGGTTGCCTTCAATAATTAACGCGAGAAGGCTGTTCTCTCCATGTATCTGGTGTTCCCTCCCGACTACAGCAGTGAAACCTCTGCAATAGATACTGCATTGTTTCTCCCCCTACAAATGAATCAAAACCCGCACTTCTAGAAACTAGTCAATCAACTGAACCACCGGGGTGACCGGAAAAAAAAGCTTTGGACGGTGCGCAATTGGATGGTGTATGCGTTGCGTGGAGTAAAAATATTACACAGAAAAAAATACTGAAAAGTGGTATGCATACGAAGTTTTGTGTTGTTGCTTCTCACATTAGTTCTACAATACAAGTCCACAAATATGGGGAGCCCGTCGTCGCAAAAACCCGGCACATACGACGCCGCGGGGAAACAAAACAAAAATAGGGTACAACCACTCGGAAGAAAAGAACAGCTACCGCACCGACCGGTCGAGAAAAGAGCCTCTTAGACCCATGTTTATGGTCGCCAAATCTTTGCGAAAATGTTTATATTTTCAAACATTTGCGGACAAAGATTTTGTTTCACTGTTTATGGGAGAAAATCTTCGGCAAAATATTCTCAAACATTTTGAAATGGGGCAGGTCGCGAAAATGTTTCCCAAGAGCGGCGAGATTAGTAGCCGACCGCCCCTTCCGTCCTAAACACCAACCACTGCGCAGCGCACACTCAACGTAGCAAGCTCATAGAGGGATCCGGGCAACCCTAGAGTCACCGTGTCAATGTTTTGCCGGCTGATACATGGCGGGAGCTCGTCAAGCGTGCACAAAAAAACAAACAGACAGGGGTGGTTTGGAGGGCACGGAGAAAGCGTGGTTTGTGTCTCCGAACGGCAAAAGGTCGGCTGCTTGAGAGGAGAGGTGAGCACAAAACTATCCAGCTCTCGTCCTCTAGACCATCGATTCATGTTTTGTTTTCTTGGATGTCTTCTCCATCAACGGCTCTCATCCGGGTGTGCGTGGTTCAGCAGTGGACGTACTCAACAGGCAGGGAGGCGCGTCGCTGTGAACTCGATGTGTTGAAAAAGTCTTTTTTGGGACGGAGGAACAAGCCCTCTATATTCAAGTGAAAAAATAGACCGAAAAAAAAGTTGTGTCCACAACGTTACGCGCACAACGATGTGCCTCCCTGCCGGCTGAGCGCGGCCACTGCTAACCCACGCACAACCGGATGAGAGTCGTTGATGGAGAAGACACCCAAGAAGACAAAACATGAATCGATGGTCTAGAGGACGAGAGCTGGATAGTTTTGTACTCACATGTCCTCTCAAGCGGCCGACTTTTTGCCGTTGGGAAGCGCTGACGCACGTTTTGGTCTCTTTTTGACACCGAGAACATTTTTTCTCGCACGCACGGAGCGCTATCGCCACATATTGGCGGGCACAGCATCAGCTCAGTGCATCAAGGGTTGTGGGGAGCCCTTTGCGAGCTCGTTACATTCAGTTTCCATGACGAATTTGTGGTTTGTCTGTCACAAATCGTTTGGTAGCAGTAGACCACGATTCC
Organism: Ectocarpus siliculosus; assembly: GCA_000310025.1. Lineage (NCBI taxonomy): Eukaryota > Phaeophyceae > Ectocarpales > Ectocarpaceae > Ectocarpus > Ectocarpus siliculosus. The sequence continues at coordinate 2,377,219 of FN649726.1, read as the reverse complement.
CGCCGCACGTGCGATGCATTTCGAGAAAACCACACGATAAAGATTTTTTTGCCCATAAAAACGGTACTCAAATGTTCCTCTGGCAGATATTCGCGCGCAAATGTTTGACAACATTTGAAGATTTTTTTCAAAGATTTGGCGACCATAAACATGGGTCTTAGGAAACCGATAAAAAAACAAGAAAAAATAAAGATAGAGTGAAAATGTTATAGTATGAATATAAAGAGAGGACGGCACCGTTGTTTGGGACGCAACCTTCGGTTTTGCGGAAACATTGACTTACACTAGGGAGCAGGGGCCCGGAAAGTCCTACTCGCGCGAGCTACGCTAAGACATCATATGCGTATGGTGTTTTGGCAATTCGAAGGCGCCATCATAAGGCACTGGAACTTCACTGTACTTCACGAAACGGAAATGAAATCAAGATGGAGGAATGGAGGCGGGAAATTAAAGTGCCGTTCTGCCGCCGACGGTGACATTTACAGAACAATCGACAAAGCCAACCAACCGATCTCTGCAACAGGTTGTTTGGATGGCCGACTCTGGGAATAAGAGGGCCAAGGCTTGATCGCGTTCCCTACGCACACAGCGTGGCTCCACACAATCTCTTCCTGGGCGTGTTTTCTGCGATGCCTCGGCACGACCCCGTGAAGGAGCGTGCGTGACGTGACCCTCACTCGAATTTGAAAACATAAACAGTGAGAAAAGCGTTTCTCGTCAATGAGCGGCATCTAAGGCAGACGCAAGGGAAGATGAAACAGAAGGTGCACCAGGACAAAACTCGCAAAACCTCTCTTCTCGCGCTCCCTGTTGGGATAAGCTACCATTTCCATGCCTCAACCGCTGACGTCGTTGTACCTTGTTTCTCGACAGCAGCATCACGGTTGCTAGAACGCTGACGGCTGCAGCGATAGAAGCAGAAGTTCCCGGCTTTTCTCTAGCCGCGTCCAGCGCCGCTTCGAGCATTGCCAAAGGCTTTCCGGTACCACGACCCATCTTTTACAGATCGATCTGGAATCCACGAAAGCAGTAGGGAATGAGAGAGACACAAGTGAAGAATGGAAGCACACACATGGACGGGGTAAACATGCCGGTCCGGTGTGGATTTGTGTGTAGAGTTAGTTCTTTGTACCCGTGAGAGCTATCATATACATGCTACATCGCATCGCGCGACGTATCTTCCCTCTGCTTACCTTAGAGTAAATGACGAGGTCGGTAGCGGGAGCTGTGGCGTACGGGGGGGAGACGTGCGTCGTTGTGCAACGCAAACGCGCAAATCGTATTTTTGTTCTTTTCGCTCCCTGCCTGTCTCTGAGGTGTCAACGCCTCCGCTCCCGATCCCGCCGGCAAGAAAGGTTCCGGTGTCGGTTCGGGAACCAGGAAGATTCATTCTATTTTGATACGCCGCCGCCGCCGCTCACCTCACGGAAGGACATTGTTGTAGTGCGTGCAACTGGTCAACGCCTTGTTGTTGTTGGTAGTGGTGGTGTATGGTATCAATGACTCCAGCGTTGCACGGAGCTATGGACGGGGACACCACAGCAGCATGGATTTTCCGACGGCTGCATGGCATGAAATTAAATCTCGCGCCAATCTTCATCGTGCGCCACAGCGAGTTTCCACCGTGCGCAGTGAGCACGGGAGATGATGGCACTGTTTGCGTGCAGGAACTGAACACGGTGCCGTGTCTGGAGGACGCTGTGGATGTGATGCAGCAGTTCTCAAGCCAGCAAATGAGCAGCAATCCATCGTGCGTGGTACGTGGTACATACTTGCGACCGGTCCTTTCTATAGACTAGTATTCTAAAGAGCTCCGATCCAGGGTTACACAAATTGTACATGTTCCTCTGCGGTGCATGCTTCACACTTTTTCGAAACGAGGAGGGGCTCAATGCAATATTCCTTCTTTCAAGTATACTCGCGAACAAGCGCTTTGAGATTCGACCTTCCACCCTATATAGCCGCTTGTAGATTGTTTTCGAGGATACTGCCCGGCAGGGCGGCTTACGTGGCGGGTACAGCTCGTCAATCGTCTACAACAGTGTGCGCGCAAAAGTTTGAGTGCCCCGGCTTGGCGAAAAAATGCCTGGTTGCTTGAGATAGCAGCGGCAACATCAGACGTGAGAAAAGTCTCCCATCTCCGTCTCCTCTCACACAGAATCGACGGATCTTACATTGAAGAAGAGGGTTGTGTTGACTCACCGCACAGCCAAAGGCACATATTTTAGTCCCTCACAGGACGGTCCGTCATCTGCCGATTGTAAGTCAGATAAACAAATAAAATCGGCCCTCGGAATTATATAACGTGAAGACAGACGACTGGACCTTGGACTTGTCACATTAAGAAAGAAAACTTTCCAGAATTATAGTAGCGTTCCTAAGATCAGTTCCGAATGCCAGCCGTCTGAGATTTCCCGACTTGCACGACTGCAGATTATACGGGACTTACACACCTACATCACCCCTTGATATCTCGACGACGGCAGATGCTACGAACCCAATAACTTTGATGCCGTATACACCACCGAAGTACCAATGCGCCTGGGCACCATCTCGAGCGCGCCATAAATTTGTCTTTGCTGATGTCACGAGTCCTGCTCGAGGGCACGAGAAAGCTTGCATATTTTGGCAGAGACTTCATAGAGGTCCTTGTCGCCCTTGTCGCCCTCGGCACGCATGAAAAGCTGCTGCGGCGTGCCTGTCTGTCCATTTACGAGTCCCGCGATTCCGTCGATTATCTATACTTCCTACATAGGCTTATCTACAATTAATTATGTCTCAGCCCTGAGACGCAAGAGTTCAACCATCGTGGCACTCAAAAAGCTAGACGTTTTTTCCGGTGCGTCAGTCTCCGGTCGCCTCTAGGCTTCTTTTTCCGGCTGCCTTCGCCCACTGGAGCGCGCCAGTCTTTCGATCACAACGCCGCTGTCGCGACCTCGAGACTCTAAAGGCAAGTAGAGTTACAGTACCGTAAAATACGCTCAATCTCCCAAATCTCCTGCACCATGGCAAATCTACGCACGGGACTGTCAACTCTAAAGAATTGCTAACTCGTTGGACAAGGGTTTGTCGGAGAACGTCAACTCATCAACCATGACTACTTACACTGACGGCGGATTTTTTTGGAATATTGCCGTAAACTAGATGAGCTGAACTAGAAACTGATATTGAACCACGCTGCTGAAGTTTTATTGCTCGCGGCTCGCGCAAGTCTGTTTCGCTGCTGTAGGCTTATCGACCTTACGAAAAGCTACTTAACTGCAATGATATATACTTGCAATAGATCAAGTCTGTCTGAAAGCAACTTCCATACGGATAGCGAGGCAAGTATGGTTGTAGGATTATGGTCAAGGCATGTGGTAGGATTGATTGTGGTACGCCAATTGAATTGTTTCGATGATGATCATGTCTTTGAGGCGGAGTAGTCTCCTCGCAAGCCTTTCATGTGTAAAAGACAGGGTATGTAGATATATATGTGTGTGACTACCAAAGTGTGGCGGATGTCTTTTGCTTGTTACGGCTCTGCCTCGCGTCGGATACACCCGCCTACCGTCGGATACCCCCACGGGAACAAAACATTCAACCATTCACTGGCCCTTTGAGGCATACCTAGATTTATGAAAAGTTGGAACTACAATGCTTAACGTCGTCATTCCCAGTAGAGATATAATTGTCCATCGATCAATTGCTCCGCAAATGCTTGAATGAAAGTACGACGTTCGAATTTTCCGTCATGTTGCAACATAGTCGCAACCTCTTTTCCAGCTTCGTGACCTCGGTATGCTGTGCACAGTCTTCACGCACCACCCTTTCTTTCAGCCTAACCCTGAGGGCGAGGGTGCCTGTGACCCCCGAGCTCGGAGACCTTGTGTCTCTCTTTTTTTTCTCTCTCTCTTTCTATTTACTGATTACTCTGTTGGTCTCAAAGGTCAGATCGGCGATTGGATCGGCGGCCTTTCTTGTAAACCCACGGAGCTAACCCACCCCCCCAACAACTCTATGTGTAGCTCTCGGGCTGGTGAAATATGCCTTACGTCGTTTGATTGGCCGGTGTGTGTCTAGGGTGAGTGGGTCCATCGCCTCTGTCTGGTCGCACAGAAGGTCCTTCTGAATTATTTCGGAGAGCAAGACGAGTTGTAGAAGGAATCGCTCTCTAAAGTGATATTTCAAACACTGAACGATATTTTCAGGTAAACTGAGATCCTATCCCAGAACATCCCAGCTTCCTTCTAAGATTTGACGAGTCCTAAACAGTTTGATACACAACAGTCACCGCTACCGTTACGCTCAGTCGTATCGCATTGCAGTACACGACCTTCACCTTCATCACAAGTACTCTCTCCACCCCAGGTGTGGTATGTTGACGGTGAGCGCGAGATTATGGACACACGCTTCGTTCTCAAGCTGTCGGCTGAGAATTCGTCCCCGTCCTCTTCTTGGAGAGAGAAGCTGGTAGCACTTCAAGGATTCGTGGTCCCTATGCGCGTGGAGTCGGGGGTGTACGTTGCAAGCGAAGATGTGAGTAGCGGCGGGCGGGTTCTCACTCGCGATTCCTGTTGCCCAGTATATGTGCTGTATTCAAACGATTAGCGAAAACGCGTCACCTCTCAAAACGCCTGCAATGTACCCAATAGAATTCGTCTCTTCTCTCCCTCCCTCTCCTCTCTGTTTTCACTCACTCCCAACTCATCCTTTGCTCTCCCTCGTTTCCTGTTTCCGTGGGTGCTAGGAAATTTTTGGCTCTTGTGGAAACCTTCGGGATGGAGCAGCAAAAGTAGGGATCAACATGTTGACGAAGGCGTTGGCCAAGTGTGTGATGGGTGGGGCGAAAACCGGTGGACAATACATGTCACTATGTAAACATCCAGGAACGCCGATATCACTCCATCGTCAGTGTCACGGACTCCGTCTAGACTTCTTGAGAGCAGTTTACATTGTTGACAGCCAAGGGACGCTGTGGTTTTCCCATGCCTCAGAGGTGCAAGTGCAGCCCTTGGCAAAGTCACCAGCTGTCATGGCACCATTCACCCAGGACAATGCTGAAAGCAGGGCCCCTGCATACCAGCTAGCGGCGCCTGAACTTCAAAGGGTATCGCCGCAGGCCACAAAGACAGGTGCACCACTTGAAGACGGTTTGTCTCGCGTCGACCCCACGCAGTTACATCCGGGAGAAGACAAATCGGACCGTGTCGCCCGTCCTCACCACAGAAAAGCAGAGGATGGGCGGTGCAAGCCAAGAACCACAACCCCACATCAGGATAACATGTACTCAGCGAGCACGCTATCGGATGCATTCCTTGCGAAGAGGTCGCCATCGAAGTCAACGAAATTTCGTTGGGATGATTTGCCATGTTGGGCGAGACAAGCCTCAAGAATTGCGCTCCAGGAATTAATGCGCCAGTCGCGACGGTGAGATTCGTTGCTGTTGATGTAGCGGTGGCACTCTCTGCGTCGCAGGTTTAGGTTGAAACTCTACCGGACCGAGTTTAGCGCAAAACATGACATGATGGTACCCACCAGCTCGCCACCCCATTTCGCTCAAACGCAGATCCCCGAAGAGGATGCGAGCGGGCCAAGCAGAATGCCCACGGGTTTCTACAAACTCATTAGAACCGTGCACGAAACCCGAAAACGGTATCAAGGGCGAGTCGTTTAAACCTCGGCCAGAGCAGGTGCCGGCCCCGGTCGACGATGCGCACGAAAATTTGGATACCACAGCGCGGCCGACGGTGTTGACTTCTCCACTGGAACTGCACATCAGGCCCGAACACACGATTAACGGCGGATCTTTGAGACCGCGGTCAGCGCAATGTCGAGTGCCGAGTGTTGGTGCGCACACGACGCTACCCACAGCTAACAGAAACGAGCTCAAGCTACATGTCGGCGGAGGCAACGTGATGTCCTACCGATGGATTGCGCGCGCAGTGGCAAAGCCAAATCATGGTGGCGGTGTGCTTGGCGCCATGGGGGCCCTTCACACATCCCAGGAAGCCATGGGACTTCAAGTTGCCCAACATGAGCCCTTCCTACTTATCGCCGTACCAGGCTTGTTTACGACTCTGGACTCTATGGAGAGATGGCTTGGCGGATTACTTGAGTACAATCATCGCGGTAAAATTCTACTGGTGAGCACATTTCAAAAACTCAAGTATTTTGCATTCGTCCACCACGTTCGACGCGGTGCACAACCTCGAAGAGCCAAGATCAGAAAGGGTGCCGGCCGCCGTGTGAAGTTGACAGGGTGTGTGCTGCACTCATTTCTATCTGTCATCGCTCAGATAGTGACTCCAAGCTTCATTTGATGTGCCAATTGCCAGGTCGGCTCCCTCGGCCTGCCCGGTACTCAGTGGGCCGACGGAGAATTGCTTGATGCCAAAAAACAAGCTCGTGACCTAAGCGTTTTGTTGTGGGAGCTCATGGAACGGGGCGAGATATGCTTGAGTCCTCCGCTGTGCGTTGTGTTCGTCGGGCTTGGGTCGGGGGGGAACGCGATACTGCATTTCGCAGGTACGTTTTTGATGGACGCCAAATTCGCAGCTTTGCGGGATTCCGCACGATTTTTGGCGCTAATGAACCCCTTTCCAGCGTCCCCTAAAGCGACTTCGGAGATCCTGCTGGTCAAGAGACAGCTACAAATGCTGAAGAAGACTCTTGACAAGGGCGCTCACCATGAGAAGCTGCAGGCCTTGGTGACAGCATTGTTCTCGGCCGAGTACATAGAAAAGGTGAGGTAGATGTGCGCAGCTCGTTCGTGGACCCACGCCTGTAGCGGGCCATCTCTCGTGCGCAATGGACCACGACCTACCAGATGAAAAATTCACTTGTCTAACCCCACTTGCGATACTCAAGAACGATTGCACATGACCATTATGCCTTTGACTCGTCCTTGATTTCCAAATAATCTGTTCCGAAAGAGTTGGGCATGTTGAGCAATCGCAGGCATCTTCTGCCGTCATCATTGCCCCTCTGTAAATATCCTTGATATTTGTTCCTTTCCAGAGTGGCCGTGCGACCGTGCTGAAAGAGTTTTGGGCGACCAGGCAAAGTTTGGAGCTTCCGGAGACAGAATGCTCAAAGTCAGCTCCCAATACACCACGACACCAACACACCCAGAGTATCAACCCCCCTGTGCTGGGGTGTATCGACGGCGTCCTGCGTGGAGCAACCTTGGGAACCTTGGAGAGCGTTGTCAGTGTTCCTGTGCTTCTGATCGCTTCAACAAGAGATGCACTGGGATCAAGCACGGAGGTGCGAGCTGTAGTTTTCAGCGAAGATACGCAGAACGCCCTATCAAGTTGAAGTCTGGCCTATGAAACAATTACAGACCTTGACGATATACCACGAGTTATTTTCCGTAAGAAATCGGGTGTGTACAGCTACGCTGGAGCCGAGTGTTGCAGCCACATGATGACTCGGCCATTTACGTATCCCCCATATCCCAGTTGGGTTCCTCGATCGGCGCTGAAGACGTGGACTCCCTGCAGCAGCTAGTAAGCAGCAACAGGCATCGTCGGATCATGGTGCATCCCATTCAGGCAGGGCGGGAAGCTTTGCAGGAGGCGCCCGTTCGCACGTTGGAAATCATATGGGGGGCAATACACGCTGCCCAGATGAATCCAGTTGTTCCCCACGCTACTGGCTCAGGATACTTTCAAGATGGACAATCTAAGGATGACGTGTTGGACGTTATTGGCATACCTGGAGACTGCGAGAGCTTGTTGCCAAGTTGTTCGCAAAGCGATGACTTGGGCGAAGGTGTTTTCATCGATGAAGTCAATTCTCCAATTGGCATTCCCCATGAGACCGAAAGCGGCGGCAAAAGGAAAAGCAAGACTACCTCGACCCCCTCTGAACGCAAGCGCGATGACGCATCTCCGAAGGGGAGGCGTGCACGTGAATTTGACGCGCGAAAAGAAAGGGCCGCTGAGAGAAAAGCCAAGAAAGAACGACTAAAAAGGCAGCAAGAGTTGGATCGCTTGAAGAGAGCCAAGAAGCAGCAACACGAAATTCTGGAACAGCAACAAGAGTGCATTTCTATGCAGGAAGAAGATGACAGGAGTACTGCCGTGGACAGACACATCAGGTTAGAAAAAGTACCTACCGTAGCACGGTGATATCCGCAAGAGGAGTGGGGGGCTATAGGGCGATTGCTTCAGGCGCAAGTGATTCATGGAATTTCTCATCGTTCTTTTAGACTGGGGGTCAGTACATGTCGCTTGTGTTCGTCCTCAGGGCGGGGGTTTTGTTCGTTTTCCCCTCCATCCATCGGCACATTGAACAGGGATTTGGAGATTTGGGCTTCAAGCGTGGCATTCGCCAAAGAGCGTGCCCTTGAACTAACGTCCACAAGAGATGCAAGCGACCAGAAGCTGATCGAAGACCAACTTGCCCGTGACCGCGCCGACCAACACATTCAACGCAACGAGCTGTTTCGACAAAGGAAAATCGATTTAATGGAACAAGACACCGTCGATGAACCTGTAAAAGTGGCTTCAAGTGTTGCTGATGACCAGCTCCAAGAGGGTCGGCATGATGACGTTGATTTTGCTCGGGATTCCTGCCAGGACTTGCTGGACCAGTTGCTTTTATTGCGCCAGCGAATCGTGAAGACCATGCAGATGGAACGTCTTCGACGCGAACAACTGGAAACGTTTCAAACACAATACCAAAAGCTCGAAACAGACCTCCGCCAAGCAGAGAGACTACAACGCACATACGCGCGTGGTGGGGTTACAGCTGGGATTCTGGGCGATGTCTCGGTGCAGGAGCTGAAGGATGTTGATGCGTCCGTCGCTAGGCAGCACACTCTTCTGGGGAAATACCAGTCCGTACTGAACGAACGAAGAGAAATATGGGACCTTTGTGTGAGCCGCATACAGAAGTTGAAGATTGCACTCTGTGCCAAAGAGGCCGACCTTCGGACACAACTCCAGAGAGTCCGGGTTAGCATGGCTGGTCTGAGGAAAAAGGCTGAAAGAATTCGTTCAAAGAATGAGAGTTTGGCTGCGCTCAGGGCAAGCGTCGAGTCTAAGACAAAGATCATGAAGAACCGGGCCGACCTCTTCACCACCGAACAGTCATTGCTAGACTCACACACTGGTCAATATTTCGACAGCGACATCTGGCAGCAAGGAGTGACGCAGCGGATGTCTAAAGCTACGTTTGCTGACGATCTGCAGGTGCGACGCAGTACATGCCAGCGTACACACGCGGCAAATTGGCTGGGAAGTGTGAGAGCGACAGGTGTCAAAGCAATTGTTGCTCTAGGCCAAGCTGAAGCACTGTATTCAAACACATACCTGTTTCGGCTATCCAGGCTGAACCAAGACTGTGGTAGGCCTTCAATCGACAAATGCTGTCCTGTGTGACCCTGGCTGATGATGTCCAGAATAACTAGGAATGCAACACGTATACGTTCTTTGTGCGCAGGTGGAACTCAAGCGCCTGACCCGCAACATAGATGGAAATATCCAGCAAACAAAGCTGATCGACGAGACCCTCGCTAGGGACATAGCGGAGGGTCAGAAGGTCGAGATGATCACCCAGAAGCTCGGCCAGATTGTTCACGTCTCGCAGGAGCGCTTAAATCGAATGGTATCAAGGACGGTTGTGCAGGAACTTCGCGACGTACTGGATACACAGCAAGAGTCTGACGATGCATCGGTGCCAGCCAAAACGGAAGAAAAAACCTTGGCTGAAGTGGTGAGTTTGGGAAGGTTTACCCATTGTACGACAGAGCAATAATGGAGAGGAAGATTGTCACCCTTCTAATGCTGTCAATTGGGACCACCCTGCCTGGTACTACTGTAGAAGGGCAATGTTTCTCATAGGGTGCTTATGGGCGACCAACCCACCAATCCCACCTACCCGGGTACGATCGGTTGTTGGGGCGGGGGAGGGAGTCCGCCTTCAATTTTATCCTACATAGCCTAGTTGTCTGTCGGCCGGTTGTCAATACGCAGTCAAATAGATTTCGGCCTACTCTCAAGGAACACCTATTTTGAGCAAAGCTGCAAGCCTTACTTCTCAACTTTATCAACCGTTTAGGGTTTAGTTTAGGGCCTGCAGTTGATCTCAGTTTCCGCCATTCATATTTTGTTGATAAGCCGAGTCTGGGTTTCTTGTTTTGTGTGTCTCTTGTGAATGGGCGGACGCTGTACGTAACGTCGTGTTTGCACGTTTACTCTCACAGATTCGCGACAAGTCAAGCCACCAGCGAAGTCTGGAAGAGAAGCAGTGGGTCGCGCTGGATATCCTCATCAACCCAGATCTCTACACTGCCTTGTCTGTTGTGGAAAAGGAAGAGCTGCAGCTGAACGACGAGTACAAAACGGAGTTGACTCGGGAGGATGTGGCCAGGATCCTTGGGCTGCCTCACGAGATACAGCTCGCTCTGCCGCAAATGAAATCAGCGGCAGAAATAGATGCACACAAGCTATTGACAACGTATACGCTTGAACACGGTGATGCGGAATTCGCCAAAGCAGACGAACAAAGTCAAGACCACATGTCCCTTGCACCCGAGGTAATATTCGAATGCAGCGGTAGCCCGTGACGGAAATATTGCAAGGCCTTCACTAGCTGGCCCATATTCCTACGACGATGTTGCCAACTTCGCGCTCTCATGTTTGAAAACTCAATTGTATGCGGCTGTTGTTTTGGCTGACGATGGATGCAAGATAGTGTGATGTGGTTCGGCGTAAATGTAAACAATTATTCCACGTGACACATCGTACACAGCTGGGAATACAATAATATACAACATCTTTCAAGCAGCGCCCTATTGCAGGTGAAACCATTTGCAGGTACTTGTAGCCTTCCTGGAGAAGATCTAGCGAAAGGCACCATTCTCCCAGTTGGCGCTCCCGTGGAGCGCACTGGCATGAAGCAAGAGCGGCATCAACGTTCGATCACGTGAGACGTATTTCGCCCATAGCAACAAGCAAATCGTGTACGGAGTGGATGCTATTCACCACGCAGCATGCTTGAGTCCACCTGCCACGTAGTACGCGTCGCCTCGCCTGCATGCGAGATCAGTGTTTCTTTCGTAACATCACCTCACGTTGTGGCAATCGCTAAGAAAATTGTTCCGCGTTACGGTGTGACCTTATCAAAAGCGTGGCTAACTCCATATCCAACGTCGCGATGTCCCGCGCTGCAATTCGACCTTGGCAAAAGCGTGGTCAACTCCATGTCCGACGTCGCGATGAAGAAGCTCCGTGCACACGATGGAGACATCGCTATCCGCACAGGAGAGCGAGAGGTTTACCGTTCGGCGGCTAGCCTGCTTGGAATCCAAGAGTCACGCGTGCACAGTTTCGCGATTGCGGACTTTGCCCCCATGTACCCGGTCGACCTCAAGGCGAGTGAACTTGTTTGTTCATCTTTGTAGAGCATTCCGTGGTAATTTGTAGTATTGTGTTGTGTTGAAATGCAAAAGTATCTTCGAGTAGAACACCTAGGCTGCTGCACTGGCATTTCATCCCCACCCCCGCCTCCCCTGCTACTATCGACAGCCTAGAAGTACTATGTGAAAACGTCGTGTGCGGTACGTGATCTCGAACTCGAGATAGTTCATTTACGGTGTCGGGCGAGAATGCTAGCTAGTAGTTCGTTACCTGCCCAGCACGCAAATGCCACCAGCTTTCCGAGATGTAACTTGAACCTATTCTGTCAGATTTGTAGTGGAGTCTGTTCAGCAACGCATTCACCCCCTCTTCTGCGTTATGAACAGGTAGTCATCACGTTTTCGGGTTGCATGGACTCCAGAGGCTTCAACAAGGGCAGAATGTGCGCGGTACTCCGCCGGAAACCAGAGTACTCAAGGGGGGTTGTGGCTTCTACCGGGGAGTGCATTGGGTTTTCTCCTCATGCTCGCCAGGAGCTAAATACTGGAGACCAGTTCTACCAAACACCTGGCACCATCGTGATCCAGCATTGTCCAAGGCGCGTCCCCCTAGCTCGTGGTACGTACGAGGTGGAGGTGACTGCGTTGGGGCCAACTGAGTACTCTGTGGTTGTGGTCGCCGGGCAGTGCGAGTTGTGCGCAAGTCTGGTGGACAAGCGGCTAGAGGAGGCACGAAAGTTGAAGGTCAGTAACAGTGTAATTCAGCTGGTTCGCAACGATTGAGTATGACTGTGTGTGGTGTTTCTTCTGTGCAAGAGTACAATACACCTCTCTCGCACTTACACAGCCAACCTCTTGACCAGGTGCGAGTGGCCGATCTCGAAGGCGAACTGAGCGACACGTGGGAATGCGTGCGTCTGCGGGAAAGACAGAACCACGTGTGCAATGCGCTTATCGAGGAAGCTGGCTCAGAATGTGTTCGCTGCCAAGAGGCCATCGATGAACTTTGCGAGCACCTTCGCCCACGCAGCGCCGGCGGCATCGTTGGATCATTGCCTGAGTTAAGTTCCACCGAGGACAGTACATCCACCACCAGGAGTTCAAGAACGCGTAGCTCGTCCTCAACATCGCGGTCTACGTCCGCGCTCCTTACTACCTCCAGTGCCAGCACTGGCTCCAGTACTGCCAGTTCGTCGGAACTGTCTGAAGCAGAGCGAGCACAAACCTGGAACGAGGTTGCCGCCATCGAAACTGAGCATATGCATTGGGGTCGTCTATACACAATGCGGTGCCAGGAAAAAACGAGCGTAAAGGAAGCCCTCCAAAAGTTGATGAAGTTAAGAAGAGATGGTAGAGCCGAGAAGGCTCGCCTCGAAGAACAGCTTCAACAAATATCCGCCGAAATCCCGGTTGTGGTCGAGATTTTGAATGGCTCCAACGCCGCAGCTGAGATATCGCGGGAGCTCAAAGTACGCTCGGATGAAGGCAAAGGTGGACATCACTCTTCCAGTGGTGAGGGCCCAAGAAGTTTGACGGTTTCTCTTGAGACTCCTGCCGGGAAAATTCGACACGCATTCGAAAGGGGTGGTTTGGAGGCACTGACACTCGAAGAACAACAATGGATTACGGTGGACCAGTCCATGAATCCGGACAAGTATGAATGGTTGCAACGGCAGCAGGAGGAAGAAGCTCGCTATGCTCTCGAAAGAGGAAACAAGAAAGGCTCGAAAAAAAAGCCCAACAATCCTGCTCTCGATCAGTGTCGTTTCCAACGTGAGGAACTGATGCGCATCTTGGCAGAATCGAGTGAAGACCTCAATCGTCGGGAAATGCATGTGCGAAAGCTCTTGCACAAGTTCCCCGACGATCCACAGCTTGTCAACCCCCAAGGTCAAGTTTGCAGTGAGGCGCACGACTTTCCGTTGGCAGAGCGAACGCGCATGAAGAAGCACGACGACCGTACGGCCACAGAGAAGGAATGGGTCTCCCTTGACAAGATCTTGAATCCACTGGCGAGTGACGAGCCTCGTCTCCAAGTAAAACTGATCCCTAGAGCGCTACGAAGTATCTATTGATCGAGAACTCCACGTGTTGCCATGGCGTTGCCTCCAATGTACCAACCGCTTGGTGCTACATCAAAAGTTGACCCAGTGGCCACAGCAACAGAGAACGAATCAAAGCTCGGCTCCTCAGCACAACTGTTGTTTTTTTTCTATTGGTATCGCCTTGTCGCATCGACAGGGAAACCGCGTACCAGCACCCCCAAGAAGAAAGTGTAGAATAGCAAGATGATGTTGCCTAGAGAAGTGCGGTCGTCTGCTTTGGTGCCATGGTTGTGTGGTTTCCGTGCTCTTTCCTAGGCGGAGGTTTCCCTTTCTTGAAAAAGTAGCTCACGCTCGCCTCCGTCAATCTCCAGATTTGGAGGCGTGCTAAGGGAGGAGTGCCAGGATCCACCAACGACCAACGTCCTTTCGAACCTGGCAAAGGAGACACACCCCTTCATGAACAGGTGACCCGTCGTATCGTGCTTGCTAACTCAAGAAACTGGAGGATTGACTCAGTGAATCCCGAATTGTGTGGTACCTTGTGTGAGTTGCCGCGGACTTCCCAGTGTTTCTCTTTCGCACCATTGACTCGTCTTTATATGAAACTTGCCCAATGAAGGTGGTTGCCACCTACGAGCAGACGTGGGCATGCCCGTTTAATCGAGATGACCTTCTGCGGATATGGGCTCACGCCGAGGATACCTCGCTGGAAACAGAGGACGAGAAGAGGGCCTTCAAGCTTCTCTCAGTCTACAATGGGGCCTGTCCGGTACAATGTTTTATCTGCGTGGACAGCGCATGTAGCGGGCATGCGAGATTAATGCTGGTGTGACACCTTTGCCTATGAGACACACCGTCTTTGTCTGAAAAGCACCCTCATAACACTGCTTGTTGGCCTCACCAGGACGTATCAAAAGGCAACAGCCATGGCTGGAGAGGAGTTCAAATGGGGAAGAGCACGGAAGGCCTTCGCACAGACATCGATGAACGTCTACGGTGTCTCCAGCAAGAGTTGGACAGGGTGGCGCATTGCAGCAACCCGAAAATCACAAGCTCTATGTTGCACGCAGCTCCACAGCGCTACCCGACGAGCACATTGCGATTGCACCTAGAGGCCGAGATTGACCGACTGCTTCGCGAACAAGTGAGTGAATCACAATCTCGAAGACATGTTGTACGATTGTGTCGTCGGCGTTCCAAGCGCTTCGCCGCAACCTCAATATTTCTCAAAACGTGACAATTTTTCGACATGGTCTTCCTCGGCGCTCCCCAGGTGCAGCATCGAGAAAGAAAGAACGTGTACCTCTTAGAAGACTTAAGCAGCAGCGAGGAAGATGAAGAAGACTATGGACAAGGAAGAAAAAAAGAGAAACGCAAGACGCGCCGATCAAAGCGGCGTGCGGGCCGCGGAGACATGAACATCTTTGATGCACGGAAGCGCATGCTGCTGGAATCGACAAAGACACCTATTCAACGCGAAAACGCCAGGAGGATCGCCAATCTCGGGCCTGGCGGATGCCCGGCATGCATGAGCAACCCATGCAAACGCATCCCGGTTGTTAATCTCGAGGTGTGTTGTCAGTGATTTCCGCCTGTACTTCTTCTTGGGCGAATCCCCACTACGAGGTTGCAAAACATAAATTTTTCATACCTAAACATCAATCGGGCGTGTGTTACGAACGGGATTAGCCTTTTCGACAACCCCGCAAGAATGGGCGAACGGAGGCATCGCTGCAGTGTGTGCTCGATCTTGATTTAGGTACCGCTGATCCACCAAGAATTCTGATGGTGCGCAACCGTGCAATCCACATCAAATGGCATGTGACATTTCAATTCCAGGAGACCAACTTCCGCTTGGAGCGAATCGCAGAAGAGCTGCACTTTGCGCGCATCAGCACGGAGAACATGATTGAGAGCACTTGGCCATCGTCGGTAGAAATGGACGGGAACACATATTTTCGACGAGTCGACTTCATTGACGAGCTGAGCTCGGAACAAAGCTACTTGAGGCAGAGGCTGAAGCTTCATTTTATTGACGAAGAGTTCCACGAAGCCAACCGCACCTCCAAACAACATATTGAGTGCGTTGCATTGCACGGCTATCGGACATTGCTATGGACTAAAGATGCCCGGGTTGCCCTTGAGCGTGAGCACAACCGGCTGGTGGCTCGTGCGGTAGCTATTGAAGTTACGCACGATATCCTGAAGTGGATGTTGGAAGGATGGCATTTCGGAGAGCGCCAATCTGAACATGCAACACTCGGGCACACACCTACCGTGGACGTGGATGGTCTGGTCAAGGCGAGTATCTAACCAAGGTGGTCTCTTTGATATCTATAGTAGTAAACCTCGTGGCGTGTAGGGGAGTAGGGGACACACATCCATGTCTGCTTGGGTTGGTGTACGCTTCTCTGTACGCTCCGCTAGATCAAGTTGATAAAACTATAGGCAAACTTCCGTATCGTATCATGCTGTGCTGCCGTACCTTTTGAGTAGACATCATACTCCTCGTTCTCCACCATACAAGCAGGAAGACGAAGCACGGACAGGGGATACAAGATCACTCCACGAGCGAAACGAAGACAAAGCTAATATGCTAACTGTTCCACCAGGAGTCGATGGAAGCAGCTGGAACAATGTCTCCGAACGAATTGTCAAGGAGGGCGGCATCCACGACAAGGAGATTGGGTTCATGGAATCGACGATGCGCTTTGGTCTGTTCTGTGTGACGGTCATGTACTTCCGTGCACGGTGGTTGCTCCATCGACAAAGAAATTGCGCATCAGATTTCAAGCTTGGGTGGGCAATCGACACAAGCGTTCCAGTACGAGCCCAGAGCAAACCTGTCAGCCAGATGACCGTCTCCAGCACCCAGCCGGGATACCAACGGGTGAAGGTAAATGCGCTGTATCTTGTGGATGTTGTTACGGAGGCGTATTCCCACTTTTATCCCAAACTCATGGGTCAACTTCATTGTGTGTGCGTTGCAGGTACGCAAGGAAAAGGAGCAAGCAGAAGTGCTGGCAGACTTCGCGGGGTTTGTTGCTGTAGAAAAGAGAGAGCTAGATGCCTCACAACTCATACAGCGAATCCTGCGAGGGCATATCGGGCGCAAGGCAGCTCATCGATGGCGTGAAAAGCGGGCGGAGTACAACGCTACAAATTCACTCATGGTTTCCGCTGCCGTATTCATACAACGTTTCCTGAGAGGGTGCTGGGGAAGAAGTCGCGCAAAGACGATACGGGCTGGCATTGCCAGATGGCTAGCTCATCTTGTTGATGACGAAGCTTGCGAGTTTGAAGCTGAAGTTTTGAGCACGAACAAGCTCGAGGCCCTCAAGAGAGGCGTCGAAGAGCTGATGGTAGACGATACTGGCTCAGACAGCTAACGAATCGCTGGAGGATGGTTTGTTCACGGGCTTGTACTTGTAGGTGACTTGGTCGTTGCCAAAGATATGACATCGTGTGTGGTAGGAGGGAGCACTCGATGATTAATAGGAAATATGCAAGGCAGGCATGCCGTGATGTCGACTAGTTTTGGTTGGCCTCGATGGCTGCAGCACTTGTTCTACAGCGCCAGCAAGGGAGCTGGGCTCTTCCGCCAAAACGTGTTACGGTTTCATTGTCCCATCTAGAACTCCAGCAAGCCTGTGGTATTATCTCGTGTGATACAGAGTCTCGAGATCGGGGTTGCGCCGATGAGTTTATCTGCGGTGCGTTTTACTCTACATAATGCGCTTTCAGCTTATGAGAGGGTTTCGACAGCTCACTCCTCAGGTGCCGCTATACATATAAAAAATATGTAGGCACAGCGCTTTGCACAGTTGCACAATGTATTGATCCGAATCGAGGCAAGTTTACCTTGAAATTTACCACCTCCGAGACTCGAACCCACTACCTGGATCTTTTCGCGGGGTTGCCACAGTAAAGCGGCAGGGCGATCGAACAACGCGATTGGTAGTATCTCATCGAAGAATAGCTGTCGCAGAATGTGTGTCGATGTGCGCTTAAATTGGTTGGAAAGTTTGAGGACGGCGGCCGGAAACGGAGAAACTTCTCCCCACCGAAAGAAGGTATTGAAACAGAATGCACACGACGACGTGGTCCTAAGGGAGCGGGACATCATAGTACGATTTCTAATGAGACTAATCCTGTACATCACTCGGTCAACCGCTGACTGAGTGTTGTTTCGGATTACCTTTGGACACAGTAAGGGTTTGGGGGTGCGGATCCCGGTATACACCTATGCACCCCCGTTTCTGCCTTCAGATATACTGGGAGCAAAAGAGCCACCTGTTCCGTGCAATCCCTTGGGGGGGGGGCTAGGAGGTGTCGGCATTATGGACCTATTTGACAATGGCACGAAATCATCTCACAGCACACATGGCACGCACGAACACGCTGCTGACCACAGGGAGTTACTTGTACACCTCAACTTGCCCAGAAGAACAGGTGCTCAGTTCCGACGTGGCAATAAGAACAAGAACCTGCCTTTCTTTGTCGTGTACCAACGCGCATACCGATAAGAACGGAGCCCTAAAACACGGCGACTGCACGATAAGGAAGGTGGGGGATGACCCCAGCGGTAATTAGTCTCAGATTCCGGACCGGGGGGGGGGGGCACCTCGTCAAATAATACTTGTACGCGCGGGGGGGGGGGGGCGTACTCTCATGTCTTGCATGCCTTAGCGGTGAGACCAATCATTGACCACGTTCCTCGAGAGGATGGGGCATTGTCCCCACAGGACCGATCGGATCTCTTTCTTCGCGGGAAATTCCGTATTGTAAGAAATAGAACAGGGAGGGGGTACGTAGACCCTATTCCCTAACCCTAACCCAACTTCCCCGATTGTATGCTTTATCCAACATGTTTCCTGAATACAAAAAAACTGCGAAGGCTACTGGAGGACCGATCACCGATGGCCAATCGTTTCTTCCTACTTTGCCAAAGGTGTCCCAAAAATGTTTCCTCTAGCCACCAATCTATCCTTTCGATATCACTTCCCGCCTGTTCAACCCACTTCGTAAGCCCCAGTACAGCTAGCGTGCTCCTGGCTATTTGATGGCTCAAACATGTCGCTGTACCTTCCTTCTAGTTTTCCCAGCTCCGTCGTGTGCATTTCTCTCTACTTGTCGTACAACGGACATTCCGCAACTCTGTGAACCCAGCCTTCGCACTCGGAGTCGCCTTCACATGTGAATCTTCGTCGTCATCGTCTATACCTTCCTAAATCTCCGTCTGTCTACGTTCTCGAAGACCATGTCCCAAGCCATAAATTTGACCTTCAGCTTTGTCCCTGCATCCATTGGTCCTTGTAGGAACTCCTTGAACCCTATTCCTTCTTTCAACATTCCGCACACATCTAGGCCCTCCTTGTCGTTGGTGTCTTTAGTTAGATTCTGTTCATCTCTCTCGGCAAAAGCAACACATATCTTTTTCTTGAACCCCTCTAGGCCTACCGTTTCCAATATATTAACGTAATCGATTTCGAACTCCTTTCATACGTCATCTATAACCTCAACCACTCCTTGAGTTGTCTACCCTGTTTCTTGTTTGGCTACTTCGCCTCCCAAGCTATTCTCGGCAACCTTTCCTCTCCGACATCGTACATACGGTACTGCATTCATCTTCAATGCGTCTCGCGCGGAGGGGGAGGGGGGGGTGTCCGATTATACTGACTGTTGGTGCTACACACGCTTATATATTCTCTTGAAATAAGTCCGTCCACCCATCCATCCATCAGAACAACCTGGATGTGTCTTCTGCATGGGGTAATCGGCGTAGAAAGAAGAACAAGAACCCCGCTTATCCTAGGGGGATGCCCGCTCTAAATGTAAGAACTTGGAAAATACGAACATGTGCGTGCTTGGTTTGAGTCAACAATCATCAAGGGTCGAGCCTCACGCAAAATAAACGGTCCTAGGTGTGGCGTGTTCTGTATACTGTAGCTTATGCAACCTCGAAGCTTGCCCGTATATGACGCCGGTCGCGCCGGTGGCCTAGTGGTCAACCGACCTTTTGCAAACCTACTACAGTAGTAGAAACAATACTCCCAGAGGTGTGTAGACTGGCGCCAGAAGAAAATGGGACGAACACATGCACGCACAGAAACACCCTGTTTTCTAAGTGATCCTCGCGTAAGTGTTCTCAGCGGTGTGATACCTTACGAAGCGATTGGCCTCAGAGAGAAACAGACTGACAGTGCATATTGTAAGGTGTTTTTAGGTAGCAAAAAACAGCTCGCGAATTTTTTTTGGCGAAGATTACGTCTGGCGGACAAGGACACATCGTATGTATGCATTTTTCAGGTTTGTTTCCATAAAACACCGAAAAAACAAAACAACCGTAATAAACTTGGACCCTACATAACCTCACGCTAACCGTACCGGGTAGACACTAAATAATAGTCCCTGTTGGTTCCCCACAGAGTAATTTAAAAGCGCGGCGAGCCTCGGGCAGAGTGGGCATTTGTTCGTATCAAGTGGTTGCGGTACATCTGTTTCCAACACGGAGATTTTTTTGGAGCTTCGAACCAGTTACTGATCAGTCAGTCAGACGCAATCAAGGGGATTGGGAGCATTGAAAGGAGAGAGAAAGAGAATAACAGAGAGAGAGAGAGAGAGAGAGAGAAGGAACGAGTGCCAATAAACAAATCGACGTAAAGATTCAGGGGATGTTCTTGAGCGAAAGGTTCGTGAGACGAGACTGGTGGTGTACTCTGGATACGGAAGGGCCGATACAACAGCAGAATGTGATATCCACATGAGATACAGGAGTCTACAGCAGAACATGAAAACAGAGATTCTATTTTTGTGCTGCTTGTGGTGTACAAGCGTTATCATGCGATTCCAGAAGGGAGGAAGAACAAGTTCACATCAAATAGGTTTGCCCCCCGAGGCGCTAACCATATGATGTTGCAAAGTACTCCAACCGGAGGGCGCCTTGTTCAGGGCATATATATATTTTTTTCTTAATATGACACAACGAATCCATCTCTATCATAGAAAAGAGTCTGAGACAGATTAGCAATGAATTCATAGCGTCAGAAAGTACCTTTATGTCTACGGTTTCCCAGACAGCATATAGGAACATCTCCCCTGCGGGTAACAGGCTCAACAAGACAGTTTTTTTTTTTTTTTTCTTAATATGACACAACGAAACCATCTCTATCATAGAAAAGAGTCTGAGACAGATTAGCAATGGATTCATAGCGTCAGAAAGTACCTGTAAGTCTACGATTTCCCAGACAGCAGATAGGGACATCTCCCCTGCGGGTAACAGGCTCAACAAGACAGTTTGGTATTTGAAATTTGAAGTTTCAAACGCGCGGGGAACGCGGGGTAATCGGTGTCGCTTCAAAAATTACCTGTGAATGATCACATGATCACGCCGCTTGCGTCTCGTGTGTGCACGTTGCACGTTGCATGTGTAGTGTGATTCTTTATGCGTGCGTGTGCGAGCTGGTGTATGCTGTCTTGGCGTACTGGTCCACATCCTTCCCTTTGCGTAGGTTATAAGCAGTCACAACGTCGCTGCAGAAGGCCATCTCTGGACACTGAAGGGTATGGGAGCGCAGCGGTAGAAGCCCGTGTATTCACGCCGCATCTCATGCGGCTGGTTTCTGTACCGCGTGCTCGACCAAACGTATCTCTCGCATGTCTCTAGCCACCGGAAGCTCGCCGACGGATGTTCTCCCGACCCGCGATGGCTCCGGAACGATTCCCCCACTCAACGAACAAGGAACCCTGACGTCAGGCGTGGACCGGCGGCCACTCTTTGCGAAGGATGGGTCTTTTCGTTCTCCACGGTCGCAGCCTTCTCCGCCTGCGAGCCCACCCCCCCCGAGACGCCCTCCACAGGGCATGGCTGAAGCATTGGGCATGAAATTACCAGGAATTAATGCCCAAGGCAGCATGAACGCCGGGTCTATTCCTGGAGCTTCTAGCTTTGTGAATCCCGTGAGTTCAAGCGAAGAAGATGGCGAGACTCATCCCAAGGAGGACAAGAGAGACAAGAAGGTTGGGAAACGAATCGACAGCATGGGCATGCACGGAGCGCAGACACCGCCGACGCTTTCAGCTCTGCCAGAGTCCGAGGATATCCATCCAGGGCGAAATGATTTCAATAGCCTCAAAGGAGCATCGCCTGCCTCACCTTCAGCGACGGAAGGGTCGAACCGTGCCGAGCCGCGGTTGTCAGCTGAAATTGCACTTGCGGCCCGCAAGGCTCAACGAGTGGCGGAGGTCAGAAGCATAGCACAGGAGGTGGCCAGGGTTTCGGAGCACGATACAAACACAGGAGATGATGAGAAAGAGCGGGGGGAAATCGAGAGGTGAGCGTTTAGTGCGCAAATACTACTTTCCGGAAAGGGTACCTTGTTTTTGCGTATGTAGTACGAGGTACATGACACGCATTTGACACAACCATGCAGGTTGGCATTCATGCATCCTCTGTTGAAGTTGGAACTTTCTCGAAGACTGAGTTAAAGGTACAATTGGTGACTCGTACGGTGCCGAAGAGGTTCTAACGGGAGAGCGCGCGCGACTCTCATCTTCTCCGCCATACATTCAACAAGCATAGTTCTGGATTTCTTTTAAGGAATGTTTCGCGATACAACACCAAACGACTCGAGCGAGAGTAATGGGTTTTTGTTTTTTCGCACGGGCAGCTTTAGTTGGACAGAACCCTGAAAAAATATCATAAGCTTACTGCTGCCAAAAGTTTCATCGCCTTTTTGCGGCATACTGTTACCGATCTGACTGATCGTTTTCTTCTCCAAAGAACCCATCCCGGTTCTTACAGAGGTACTCCAATGCTGTCTTTCTGTTATGTAACGTTAGAGAGGGCCACAATCTCGATGTGGACGAGACTGCCCTGCTTTTGGGCAACAAGAGGCAAAACCCCGGTGACCCCCATTGTTAACGGATCGCCCGGTCCCAGCGGAGGGGACTGTCCCCGGGGCTACGAAATGGTGTATTTTTCTCCAACTAATTTTTTATTTTTCACGCGTCAATTTTCTACAAAATATTCCTTGGTGGTGCCCCTCCAGATTACTGTACGTTCGAAATTCTCCCCTGCCCCGCAAACCCTTCGGAGACACAAACCGTTACATATTTTCAGTAAGTCATACGAACTTGGACAACCCCGTCGAGCACTACTGTGCGCCACAAGCAACCAAACTGCTCGAATTTTGCCAGAGCCTGCCGATGTGGTGTGTGAATGGCGTTGCGTGCCTTTACAGTAGTAGAAGGCCAACCAGAAACGACTCTAGAGGTTTCTAGTGAACTGTGGCTAGATGCAGCGGCCGAATTTTACCCCGAACTGCCAGATCTTGTGGATGCTTGGGCGCGTCGACGCCATTCTCCACGTGTGTTCCCCCGATGAACAAACGGATTGAAGACGAATCAAGTTGGCATACCGGACAATTTCCTAGACCAAAATCATGTAGAGGTTTCATCGATCGCACATTTTGAAATTTCGATCCATACGGACCAAAATGTTATCAACCAGAAGCTTTCCCAGATGATTTTTACGTCCCCTGCACATGAAGCTGCATTTTTGCGCAAAATCCCGCACTCTACGTTCAATTTGTTTCGTTTTTCGTGCGAACCACCGTTCCTTTTGTACGTCTTTTTTTTCCTTGCGGAGCCCAGCCTAGCCTTAAGTATTCATGTTTGAAGGATATGCCAAAAGAGTAAGTTGACCGGGGGTCAAGGCTTCACTCAAATCCTCGTACGTTGAGCATGGCATGCAGACAACGTATTTGAGAGCTGCTAAAATCAAACCAAGCGACTACAGTTCAAAGAATACTTCACGATGTAGCGGTGCATGACGGGACTCTCATGCGCAACGAGAAGCTACGCAACGATACAAGTCCAGTTGAGTATAACCTTTGAATAACTACTGGTGATGGCGAACATATAGTGGCAGCCCCATTGTGCAGCGCCGTTTGTGGTTTTGAAGTTGATAAAACAGCAAGTGTACTGCTCTAGACTCGTTGTTATAGTTTGAGGCAAGTGCCTTGCGGCAGAATCATCAACAATGAGGGCTACCTCGAGATGGATGGTGTCCTGAGGCTTAAAGCAACATGCTCAACCTCGGGCCCATGGATACTGTGCCCCTTTTTTCTTTTCGATGGCGAGGAGCCATGTCCTAATGAGCCTTACACAAAGTGCCAGAGACGTGGGTGTTTCTCTCAAAAGGCAGGTTGTGTGGAACAGCTGTTTTCCGGGCCTGTTATACATGAAACGGCTAAATTTTTACCCAGTCCCTTAACCAAAGCACAACGTCTTGTAGAATCTCTTGTGAGATACCAGCGAATTGGTTAGAGCGCGTTTGTTCATCGGGGTTACCAAAACTTGGGATTCGACGCCATCGAGCATGCAGAAGCAGGTGTGAACATACCTCCTTCTTGAGCTGCTGGCATGCAGCTTCAAAATCACAAGATGGTGTTCGTTTGTGGGTGCCCACGACTGCCATCTGTTGATCCGGAAGTTTTCGCACACCACACCAGGAGCATGGCCGAGTGTGTGGGCTGTGGTTGCTTGTGAGGAGGTGCTCTGGTGTTGCGTAACTAAACGTTTCTCTCTCTATCTCTCTCTCCCCCTCTCTCTCCAATATGTTGACCGTTTTGCCTCGAATTGGACACGCTCAAAAACGGCGTTGTGGACTCCTCGATCTAAACCTTCAAGACTTCTTCTGAGAAGATGCGGCCAAGGGAGTTATTGAGCATCTGGACACTTGAAACACGGTTGTGCGTTCGGAAAAGATTTCCCCTAAGGCCAATCTGCAGCAATATGTATTCTAGAAGCTTGATGCATGAGACACGTTCGGGTGCTGCAGAAGGGAAGCATCATTACGGGGCCCCAGGAGGACACGGGGCTCAGACATGTTCAGCCCAGCCTCAACCAGTTTGGTCGGCACTTACCGAGCCGCCTTGACCCTATCTAATGCTGTGCATGGTCAATTAAATTGTTCCTTCTGCAGGGCACTGGCCGCCGTCGACGAGACTAGACGCAAGCGCATGGAGCGCCAGCAAGTAGAACACAGAGGAGTCCAGCAGGCAAGTGGGAGGACGAGGCTTTCTCTTGGTTTGATGAAAAACTGAACGTGCTATGGTGCAGGACACACCACTCAGTCGACCTCTCTGAAACGGCGCTTCTTGGCATGTAACTACAGCTCACCGTACGAGATGAAACGGCAGGCAGCATACACTCTGGTGAATTCTTGCAGTCCATTAAACAATACACTCTACTGGAATTGTTTGTGCCAACTGACATGCCCTACTTACTAGGATGAGGAAAAACTCCGAAGACGCCAAGCCAAGAGAGAACAGCTGATGAAAAAACGTAAGGATATGGAAGAGAGGCTGGAGGAGGAAGCCGTCAAAATGGCAGAGCTCACAGAAAGTGCCAAGAAGAAAGGGGAAAGCAAATTCATGAGCGAGGAAGCCAAGAGGGAAGCTGAAGAGCGTATTCGTGCAGAGGCGGAAGTAGTGGCTCAGTTGGAACGGCAGGCCGCTGACATGGCTCTACAGAGGGAGAATATGCAGAAACAGCTAGCGGAACGAGAAGATATCAAAGCCGCGGAAATCGAAGCCAATACTTCCGCATTGAAGACGAAGCGCGCCTTGGTCGAGGCCCGAATGAGACAGGAGGAAGAGGAAATTAAAACTTTGAGCGAGGCTGCCAAGCGAGAGGCAAGTATTCCGTTGGCATAGAGCAGATACATGATGTTGCTCGTTGAGTTGTTAGATGCCAACTCATGCTGCCTAACGCACAAGCTGTACATTGCTTCGCCCACCTACCCCAACAGGTGGAGGCCAAAATGGTCGCTGAGGCCGCTGCCATTGCAGAAATGGAGCGGCAAGCTCTTCAGCTGTCTACCAAGCGTGCCGAGTTGCAGGCTGAAATGACGAACAAGCGTGAGCTCGAGGACACGTTGGTGCAAGAAGCCCAATTGATCGCACGAAAACGTGAAGCAATCGAAGCGAAGATGCAGCAGGAGGAGGCAGAGCTTCAAAAGCTGAGCGACGAGGCAAAACAGAGAGTTCTTGAAAAGATGGCTGCAGAAGCAGCGGCAATCGCCGGGATGGAGAGGGAGGCTAGCAAGCTTGCGGAAGAACGGGCCATTCTGGAATCCCAAATAGCGGAGCAGCGTTCTTCGAACGCCGTAGAGGGCACATCAGCCGTACCCACCAACACCCAGGACGACAATGAAGGACAATTTGGTCACGTTGACCCAGTGGATACCCAGGGTATACCCTTGACTACCACATCTGGTCGCGATGAGGCTTGTGCACCGGTACCCACCGTTAGTGAAAACGCCGAGGAGACTACTGACGTGACCGAGAGAGCCGCGCCGCAATCTGCGAGTCCGGACATGAGAAAGGATCAAGGGGAGCCAGGTCTTGTCGAAAATTTCACTTTAACCTCCAGTGCAGAAAGTCCGGAAGTGCTGAGGTATACTGAGACGACAGACGATGGTTTGGCACTTGCTGGCAGTGTTCAGGAAGACGGAAGCCACTGGAATGGCCACCAAGCTGTTCCCCCGGCCGACTCTATCGATTCCGGCGTGTGTGCTCACTGCCGCACGCACCAGAGGGAAATGTCTACAGCGCATTTGGCCGCTGCAGCTGGACACTTGACTTGCCTTGAGGCAATTCAATCTACCCAACGCGAGATATTGGCGGAGGTTGATTCCTCTGGTCGAAGTCCCCTGTTCTACGCGTGCGCGAACGCTCACGCTGATGCTGCGGACCTGCTGATTCAGGAAAGCCCTCAAAGCTGTCACGCGATGGATGTCAACAGAGACACCCCACTTCACGCTGCCGCTTTAGCGGGGTCGCGACTGTGTTGTCGGCTTCTCCTTCAGCACGGGCGAAGTGCGGTTGAACCCCTCAACGAAATGGAAATGACGCCAGCCCATCTCGCGGCAAACAACGATGTCTTAGAGGTCTTATCGCAGCACGGGGCAAATCTCAATGCCAAGGTGGGTCTCGCCGAGTGTTTTGCTTTCGGAAAGGGTGTAAACCGGTAGAATTTTTCTCGCGTAAACGCACCAAGCCGCTGGTGTCCTTACACATCGCCTTGCTCACGCTTCTTGCAGCTCCACTGGAAAACCCTACGAGAATCCCAACAAATGAAACGTTTATGCCGTGCATATTCGTTCAACTTGCAGGATGCGGACTTGCGAACACCTTTGTTTGTCGCCTGCGCTTCCGATCGACTGGAGAAGGCAGAGTTCCTCTGCGAACTGCTCGAGTATGCAGATCAAGATCTTGGTGAGGTAGACAAGCGCGGTGACACTCCAATGCACGCGGCAGCGTACAACGGTAGCACAGCATGCCTTCTACTCTTGCTGCAATATGGTGTCGAACCGGATGCAAGGAACACGAAAGGCCTCAGGCCTATTGACCTTGCTTCACGGAGAGGCCAATCAGCGTGCGAGAAGATATTGATGGAATATCAGTTGCATCATCACGTCAACAACTCATACTTCGATTCGGTGCTGTTCCTGGCTACTCTCGAGGTGAGATATCTACCCTAACCATATTCATTGTTTTTTTTCCGCCACTCATGTGGCCAAAGGGATCACCTGAATCGTGGGTTACTGATGGAGAAGAAACGTGCCCGATGTAAGCAACAGTATTGCGGGCATGACTGGATGTGAAATTTACTGTTTGCCGAAACAACTTCTCCTGATGCCGTTTCTGAAACTGCCGCGTTTCTGTCTGTGCGCACATGATCAAGCAGGGACACAAACGATGTAGGGAAACTCTCAACAGCGTCAAGCAGCAGGGAGATACCACTGCTGGAGTCCAGGAAGACTCGGCGCTTGTCCGCCCTCAGTCTCTGATGTCTTTACGCCGTGAGCGTTCCGTACGGCTTGAGCACTGGGGAGACTGGATTTCGTATGAAGACCAGAACGAGAAGAGCGTGTTTTGGTACAATCACGTCGAAGAGAAATCACAGCGAGACGCGCCAACCGGGGTTCGCGAAGGCAGCGCAAGCTCTCTCACCAAAGCGTCCATGCGACTGAAGCGGGAGGGTGACTGGATAGAGTACACGCTCCCGGATGGAAACGTTTTTTACTATAATGACAAAAACAACGAGTTCCAGTGGGAGCGACCCGACGATCTCTCTTCGACTGCTGCTGTCTCTCAGGAATGGGCCGACGAAGATGAACGCCTCGAGGGCGATACTGGTATTGGCGGTTCCACAGGAGATTGGATGGCGTTCAAGGACCCATCGACGGGGTTACTTTTTTGGTACAACCAGGTCACTGATGAATCGCAATGGGAACCACCCGAGGAGGATAGAGAAGTTGGGGACAGAAGGGCAGACACTGAGAGTCGTGCAGACGGCAATTCAATGGTGCCAGAGGACAATGTACGAGAAATTGACTCGGTGGACGACCTCTTTACTCCCCGATAGCATTCTCCTGGCGGAACCACACGCGGCGTAGAGGGTAGTTACTGAAAGATGCGCTGGTCGTGTACTGTCGCCGTGGACGCTGAGATGCAAGGTTTTTAAATTTGCGTGCATAAGACCGAGCAGGAGTACGTAGTACACCATTATATAAATTGAATGGGATGCCGTAAGAATCTCTACGATTAAAATAACATAAGAGCAACACAGATAATTCTCAGATAGCCGTGTATTGTTGCCGATTAGATACAGCAATGTCTACGAATTGACCACCACTCACTGTTCAGGGTCACAATGAGCATGCGGGCACGGAAATGGGAACAAGTCAATTAATTAATTAAGCAGTTAGCACAGAAGGGACTACGCTTGTTTCCGCCGGCCGTGCTCTTCGTATCTGATTGGTTGGGCTGAATTTGCGCCGGTCGTCAACGACAATAATAATGAATAATGGCTGCGCAGGTTCCTTACGGTCCCATAAATGTAAGAAAATGGTTATACATGACAGAAAATTTCGAGTGAACCTGTTGAGAGCTAACTCTCTAGGGTTGCAAGTCATTGAGGGTTTGAACCGGACCAAATATCTTCAAAAAACCCCATTCATTGAAAATAATATTATGATGATGCCGTTTCCAACACCACGGTTAGGCGCATGCGTGTGTTGTCGTAACACACACACACATGATGAGCAGGGGATGAGTATAAGTAAAAGATGATTCGATGGGGCAGCCTTTTGAATTGATTTCATCTTCACAGCATTTCCTCTAGGAGACCGTTACGGTCTCTAGAGGTCTCACAGAACGGTAAAAGAAAATGTGAATGAATGATCACGTTCACTCCGAAGCTCCGAACCACGCACTTTTCTGGCCTGAACGCCCGAGGCGCGAGGGATCAGACCATCGGCCGTCCTGCACTACTTTGGACGCCCTCAGCAAGTTTCAGCTTGATTGGCGCCTCCTGCGTTGATGTTTGACTGTGTCGTCGGTGATCGGCCTTCTCAAGCACGAAACACAAGCGGGCATGCATTAGGTGCTTCCGGCACCAAATTGCTCCGATCTCGACGAATTTGTGCCTAAACTTTGCCTACCCGCCATCAAATTGAAGCCTCGTTCAATTTAGAACAGGATGCACAGCCAGTTCGACGCTAGAATGACTGTGTGTCTATCTATTTAGCCTGCCAACGAGAGGTTCGGGCCACACCGCCGCAACTTCCGACGCGAGAGTATGTTCCGCCGCAATCCGCATGCACACTTGACAACTTGATAATTGATGGCTTTCTTTTATTCGTCGGAACACAGCCGTCCATTGATTCATGCATCCTCCATTCATTGTTGTACAATAACGCCAACGTGTGTATTAGTTCCCTACCTGCCAATAAATTCCATTCTACAACGGGATTCGCCAGGGATTAGCCTGCCAACGAGAGGTTAGGGGCACACCTCTCCTCTGTCGTCTGCACAGCGGAGTGTGCTCATTCCACGACGACCGCGTTTGGTGGTTACAGTTATTTTGTTCTTGTTTTACGCGCGGGCGCAAATATATGTTTTTCGGCCTTATGTTTTTTTATTTTCTGAATATGACCCAACGAATATCCATCTCTATCTAAGAAGAGAGTTTAAGATGGATTATTATCAATGAATTCATAGCGTAAAGCTACCTGTATTTCCATGGTTTCCCAAGCGGCACACAGCGATATCTCCCCTGTGGGTATTATTCCACCGCGTTTGGCGGTTGGTTACAGTTATTATTTGTTCTTGTAACAGCAAATAATGGAGAGAAGCAAAGAAAGGGAAAGAGAAAGAGACAGACAGAGAAAGACACACGCCTTAGCGACAAACAACAAACAACAAACAAACAGAACAACACAAGACAACACAAGACAAAGCGGGCCACTCGAGCCAGCCCATGCGCGTCATCGCTCGCGGGGGGTTGGTGCAATGAATGGTGCAATGCCGGGGGGGGGGGGGGGGTAAAAGTCAAGCAAGAAAAAGAGGTTCATTTCGGCACCACGGTGTTTCGCGCCACTCGGTCCGTCTCTTCGCGTTTCCTGCCTTTCCTCGCCGTCTCGTCCGCCTGCTGTACCCCTCCCACCCCCGTGGTTGTTGACGTGTCCGTGTTGTTGTCGGGCTTCTTGTTTCGTTTGAGCGCTCGTTGTCGGCTAGCCTCCTCTTCCTTCTTGTGCCAGGAGGCCATGAACAACCTTTTAGCTCCCTGCAGTACCCCTTGTATGCCACGGTATCCCCCGGTCCACCTTCGCTGCTTCCATCCAAGTTGTTTCCGGGACTCCGAAGAAGCATGGCTCGGCGTCCGTAGATCCGTGCTCTGCTTCGAACATCTTGAGGTCGTCCTTCAGGCGCATCTGCCAGTTTTGCTCCGGTTTCCCCCTGCCTGGACCCCCCCCCCCCACTAGTACGCCAAGCATCACCCGTTTCGGGAGTCGTCCGTCTGGCTGCCTTACCAGCGCTCCCGCCAACAGCAGGCGCCGTTGCCGGATAGTGGTTTCCACGCTCTGGCACCCTACCCTCTTCAGGGTCTGGGCGTAGGAAAGCTACCGGTAGGTGCCCTTCTACAGTATGTATATTACTACAGCACACAATTTGTGTCGGTAATAATATAAGAAGAGGGTGGATGATGAAATGAATGAAGTGAATGTGAGTTGAGCATCCAAAGCTCACGTTAAAAAGGATAACCCGATTCGCAGGGTATCCGTCGACTAACTTCTCCGAATCGGTATTATACTCCTCCTTCGCATATGTATATAGACTATGTGGCGTCGTCAAGGACGACACTCAATCTTCGGCCAATCTTCTCCTCCTCCTGCTATGTGCGCATATTTAGTTGGTTCGGGGCGGGGGGCGATAATACATGAATAATTTTCATCTTTTGGGCCCCCTGCCTGCGGGACTTGGCAGGACGCGGGACAAAAATATATCCTTCCCGTCCCAGGTTCCGCGTGTGCGCGTCGACACAACCCCACCCTACCTCGATCGCGAGAAAAGAGAGAGAGGGGGACTATGGCCCAGATAGGTGTGCACTTCCGCGCAACTCGCCAGCTTGTGGGTACTGTGCGAGCCTCTCCCCTGCTGGGCTGCAGAAGGTGATGGGTTGATGGTGCTTTCACGCGAATAACATGCCGCACTTCTCTTGTACCATGTCCTCTTCTATTAATGTAGTGACGCACACCCTTAGACACGTGATGGGTTTGCCTACCAGGCAGCATCGCTCTTCCACGCCCCTTTTTCGTTGGACGTCTGCACGCGCGCACCTCGGAGAGAATTGCTTGCTGTAACTTTCTCACTGCTGCTGTTGATTCTCTCTCGGTGGATCTAGCAGAGCTCTCTCGGCATCTGCTGACCCCTATGATGTCGTCGTAGTAGGAGGAGGTCCCGGCGGGTATGTAGCTGCCATCAAGTCGAGCCAACTGGGGCTCAAGACCGCTGTCGTGGAGTCTCGAGGCAAGCTAGGAGGTACCTGCCTCAACGTCGGGTGCATCCCTTCCAAGGTGTGGAAGGTTACGGGCTGGCATGGAGTTTCATGTCAGTTTTCGATAGTATCGATGTTTCGATGATTCGATCACGACCCCTTGTTTTGGCACCTTTTTCGTGAAGTATCTTCGTACCAGTGCCGCAGCACAGCAGGTATGCAGCACTACTGTTGTACCTGGTATTTATGTATGTGGAAGTTGTGGATAGCAGAGGTTGATGGGTTGATCCCGACAAGTACTGGAACATACAACCGGGGAGGCAACAGGTTGAAGAAGGAACTCTCTCGACAGCCAGTTTTTTACTCCCTGTCGATCATTCATGTCAAGTTTACGACTACATGGAGCAGTAGAATACCTCTTGTTTACCAAATGTACCGCCGTGTTAGCCGGTGAGGCCACTAGCGGTCTAAACACTCAGTGTTATAGTTGTTGGTGACCTCGACAACTGCTGTATACCGGGTACGCTCGAATTGGCGTCCCGCCGAGATGTGTTCCGCATGTCGTACCAAGTGGTGGAAGGCTGTTCGTGATTCTTTGCTACAGAAAAACGAGAGTAAAACCCTCCCCAAAAAAATTACATACTTGTACCAAGTACATAATCTAGTAAGAGAGTTTCTTCTGTGTGACCCCCGCATCGGAGCTGAGAGGAACGCTTGTACTTACGCATTAATAGTGTAGCATTCCGGAACAGCAGTATGTAAACAACGTTATAGAGAACGAAGCTGATAAAGCAGTGTCTTGGTGCTCGTAATGCAAGACGGTACACATTATTCATCATTCGACCCAGGGGAATGGTTACGAGGAGAGGCTACTATTTAACTATTATAGCGACAGCAGTGTCGTGTGCTGAGAAGGAAGGTTGGCCAGCTGAGGTAAAGGGAGCTCATGCGAACGCGGCGCAACCATACAGGAGTGCTGGCGTCGATGTAGAAAACATTATTTCGGACTCCTCTTTTGGTGTCTTGAGAACGGAGAAATCAGGGTCGTTTTTGTACGTTTCGTAGTAAGAGGAGCGCAGCCAACCTTGCTGCTCCCTGGAGTGAAATGAAATATAATAGGGGTCCGAGAAGGAGAGCTGTGGAACGTATGGGTCCACATAGAATGTCAATTCCGGCACTTCTTTAAACCGACCGATAAGGTTTCATCTGCAATACTGTAGCGTTGACAATGCTTGCACGTGAGTTTCTCCTTAGACCGCTTTTTATTACTCCACAATGTTGCAAAAAAAGCTGCAAACTTTTCCTGCAGCTTTTCTTCCAAACTTTGTCAATGGAACTTTTGATGCACGCTCTTTATGGGACGAAAAAAGTATTGTGCACGGGACTGGCGGAATGCGGAGGCGTGATCTTTTTTTTTTTTCACAACGGCGAGAAGAAGGTACGCGCCTTTCATATTGCACCGCCAAATAACCGGTCAGAGCGTGTGGGAGAGGGTAATTGCAACCTTTTTTCTCCACACTCATGATACCCCAAGGCATCTAACCTGGTACCAGAAAGATGCTGGGTAGAGCTAGCTCCCCCGGGGTGGCATTGCTGTTGCTGTTGCCTTCTCCTTCGAAAATTTATCGCTGGAAAACCAAACCATGCGCACACAATCCCTACGAACTTCAACCAACCGCTCTCTGACGTGGGTACAGGGTAGATCTTTTCCCGATGCGCACGATACCCCACGGCACCAAACCTTGGCCAAGACAGATGGAGCAGAGAGCTACCTCCCACCGAGCGGCCTTGGTATTGCTGTTGCTTCCTCCTTCGGAAAGTTATCGGTGGATAACCAAACCCGTGACGGTCAAAAACATCGAACTAACTGCTCGCGGCCGTGGACGGTTGTGCACAGCACAAACTTTTTTTCCCGGCACATTCAGCACCTCACGGCCCCAAACCTTGGCATTTCCCAACAGCCCATGGCATCACCTCCTTCCAGATACCATTCATGAGGCAACTCGTTAAGTATTCGTCGAGATATCGGTGATCACAGCCTTCCCACAATCGATGCTGGAGAGGGTCTACGTGTGCGGTAGTAGCAGCTTGACGTGAACCGGTATAATTTTCGCCGTGCAGCTTTTCTCGCACCTTCCCGACTCGAGAACAGCTGCAA
The DNA here is from genome assembly GCA_000310025.1 of Ectocarpus siliculosus. NCBI lineage: Eukaryota > Phaeophyceae > Ectocarpales > Ectocarpaceae > Ectocarpus > Ectocarpus siliculosus. The sequence goes on along the minus strand of FN649726.1, from coordinate 2,343,819 downwards.
AAATTTTCGGCCAGATTGCAGCTTTTCGCTCCGGAAAAAAAGTTGCAGAACTTTTCGCGCAACCTTTAGCTCCCATACTGAACGTACATTAGCAAAGCTGCAAGAAAAGTTGCAGAAAAGCAGCTTTTTTTGCAACATTGTGCTGCCATAAAAAGCGGTTTTAGCTGCAAGTCGTAGGCATGTATTATGCGGTCTTGGAGTAACAGCACCGTATTTATCTGTGAAGCTACAGGTGCCACGGCTGCGCTAACATACAATGCGAGAAAAGCGCAGGGCACCTCAGTTTCTGATATCCTTGTCACGGACTGTGTGCGTTGCAAGTCGTGTCGCGCGATGCATGTCTCGCTGGGACTGTTGAAGCGCCTGTGAGCAGCAGGTGTATCGGCAGGTACATTGAACACGGTAACATCAAACGTGCATGTTTAGATCATTGTTTATCTTTCTTTTGAGGAGTTCAGATTAGCAACGTTTTTCTGGTTCACGCCTCATCCTTGGCCCTTACCCCCGCCCCCCCCTGTGGCAGGCATTGCTGCATTCGTCGCACCTGTACCACGAGGCAACTCACAATATGGCTTCTCATGGCATCAGCGTGGGGGATGTTTCCATGGATGTTGGCAAGATGATGGAGAACAAGGACTCAAAAGTCGAGGGGCTTACTGGAGGAATCGAGTACCTCTGCAAAAAGTACAAGGTACGCGATCACGTTGTGGTCGGTGTTGTAAAAAACGCTCTCAAGACTGATATTGTGGAGTCCCGTTCCTTCCTTCCATCCACGCTTGTCCGCCCAGCACTTGACGTGGCTCGCGTTGTAACTTGCCTCAGGTGGACTACATCAAAGGGTTTGGCAAGCTTGGTGGGCCGAACACCGTGAATGTGGACCTGACGGAGGGTGGACTGCAATCCTTGGAGACGAGAAACATTGTCATCGCCACTGGTTCGGAAGTGACTCCTCTCCCTCCTGTGCCCGTAGACAACGCGCAGCAGAAGATTGTGGACTCGACAGGCGCGCTGGAACTCAAAGAGGTAGCTAAATGTTGTAGATCAGCTCGTGGTACCATCATAACTTGTGCCCATCATGCTTGTCGAGTGCAGCGTCGCGTGCCCCAAGCACAGCTACGGCTCATTGTTCTATTATAGTTCATCGCGCTACTCGTTGCACAGGTTCCCAAGAGCCTGGTACTGATTGGGGGTGGCGTGATCGGGCTGGAGATGGGCTCTGTTTGGGCTCGGCTTGGCTCAAAGGTTACGGTTGTGGAGTTCCTGGACCGGGTGTGTCCTTCAATGGACCACGAGATCACCAAGGCCTTCACACGTGTTCTCAAGAAGCAGGGGCTCAAGTTCAAACTCAAAACTAAGGTTGGTGATACGCTCGCGGTACTGGTAGGCGTTCAGCGCCGTTTCTGAAATGGTCGCGGATGATGCGAGAACTGGTGGTTTTCGACGTGTACTCTCGAAAGAGGAAAAAAACGTCCGGGCCCACGCACTTCAGCCCCGAAATGTTGTTGCAGTGGTACACAGCTTTCAAACAAGGCGTGCTATGTGTTCTACTTTCATGAGTTCGTTCATGAGTCCGTTCTGCTTGTTTCGACTCAGAGGCGATACGGACGGACTTTTTTACATGGTGTGGTATATCATGGTGTTTTCTTTTGTGCTTTCTCTTCAGTTTGATGCAGAAAAAACTGGTACAACGTTCGCGTCGTTGGCATCAATCGCAGGGTGCGGCCCTGCCTCGGGCATGATGGTCCAAAGGGCACCCTGCTTGCTAGATACGTCAGAAAAGAGGTCGGCACCTGAGTCTTGATACGTACCGTCCTTTGAATGAAGGTCACGTCTTCTGAGGTGACCGAATCAGGTGTCAAGCTCACCATGGAACCTTCGAAGGGAGGAGCGTCTTCAACCATGGAGGCGGACGTGGTGCTCGTCGCGACCGGCCGGCGGCCGTTCACGGCCAACCTGGGCTGTGACGAGTTGGGCATCTCACTCGATAAGATGGGCCGTATCGAGGTGGACCCGCACTTCCGCACGGCAGTGCCTTCAGTGTTTGCCATCGGTGACTGCATCTCGGGTCCCATGTTGGCACACAAGGCCGAGGAAGAGGGCATCGCGTGCGTGGAAGGTATCGCAGGCTTCGCTGGGCACGTGAACTACGACGCTATACCTGGAGTGGTTTACACGTACCCGGAGGTCGCAGAGGTACGCGGGATCTTGGGATATGTTGGATGTGTTGGTTTCGGCTGTTTTTTTTTGCTGCTGTTGTTGCCTTGGCATTAAAAATCATTCTGGTCGCTGCTCAGTACCTGTTAGTATCCGTACCGGCTCAACTGACGCGGTTGCCTTCCGTGGTCACAGGCCAACTACCAAAAACGCAGGTACACACTCTACACATCACACATCTTTTGATGTGATCGGTTTTTCATGTGTCGTCCGCAAAGATTTTGCCGAGCACAAACCATCCCGTGTTTCGTTTTCGTCGCTCCCCAGGTGGGCAAGACAGAGGAAGCGTTAAAAGAGGCGGGGGTGGCGTACAACAAGGGAACGTTCCCGTTCTCGGCCAACAGTCGTGCCTCGTGCGTGGGCGACAAAGATGGAATGGTCAAAATCCTCAGCGATAAGGAGACAGACCGTATTCTTGGCGCTCACATTCTGGGGCCAAACGCCGGCGAAATGATCGCGGAGGTGGTGCTTGCCATGGAGTACGGAGCTTCGAGCGAAGATATTGCCAGAACGTGCCACGCCCACCCTACCCTCAGTGAGGCGCTGAAAGAGGCTTGCATGGCAACGTACGACAAGCCTATCCACTTCTAGTTTTCGTCTGCACCCTTTTGTTTGTTCGCCCAAGGGACGTGCTTGATTTTTTAAGTGCTGGTGTTGGGTGTCGTTTGCTGTGTAGGATTCAGGGCGAAGGTTGAGACGGGGCGGTATCATTCGTTCAGCGGGTGAATTTTAGGACGCGTGCCTTATGCTACCGGCTGTGGGGCACTATTTTTTTCCCTTCTTCTTTTTCGAAGATTTGGCAGCCTCGGCCTTCTTCTCTGCTTCCAGCTTTTCTTGAAGGAGCCGAGCCGCCTCTGCCTCCATTGCGGCTTGCTGGGCAAACCTGAATGTGAATGATTGATGTGTGCGGTTGGTTTGTCTCGTTGGAATGGTGGAACAATGCATGGATGCTCAAGTCTCGCTTGCATATTCAGGGGACTGGGTCCATAACGTCTTGGTCTGATAGTTACGAAGACATGAAAGGGAACAGACACGTTTCGCTATCGAATGGCTATTCATGGAATCCCACATGCGGATATGTGCATCGTAGTGAGTGCTTACCCTTTCTCTTCCGCCTTTCGACGTTCCTCGGCTCGCAGCTGTTTTTGATCCTCAAGCCATTCGCGGAGTTGCCTTTCAGCCCTCAGCTGCTCTTGCATGGCTTTCTCCTCTGCTAATATTTTATCCGCGATACTCAGCTCTTGTCGGCGTACTGCTTGGCATTCTTCAAATCTTTTGAAGTTGTTTTCCAATGCTGTTTTCACCTTGTGCTGGTCGGCCATCGCCAGACCATTCAACCCAACCTCGAGGAAGGTGATGGTGTGATTTGATTCCATGCCCCGAGAGAGTGCCACCCCCGCTTCTGCCCCAAGCGCACACCTCCACAAATTGACGGATGTGAGGGTGCTATTTTTGCTGAACATGTCCGTAAGCGCTTGTATCCCCGACATGTTTGCCCCATCGCTAGTCAAGGAGTTCGACTCAAGGCTCAAACACTTGAGGGTGGAGTTTGAGCAGAGCGATTCGCCGAAAGCGCGGCATGCAAATACTCCGAGCTGGTTGGACCCCAGCGCAACGTTCACCAAGGCTGTGTTGCGCTTGAGCAAACGTGCAACGTATGTACCGGCCGCGTCGTCAATGCCGTTGCGCGATAAGTCCAGGCTGGTAAGTGAAGTGTTGGTCCACATCGACTTGGCAAGAGCTCGAGCAGTGACGGAGTTGACGTCTATCCGAGCTGTAGGTGGCGTGGCGTTTTGTTTTACCTGAGCACGTGTTAGGCAGGGAGGGGGGTGAAAGCTGACTAAGAGTTGCGCGTAAAACTGATACGGCAGGGCGCGACGCCGGCAAAGTTTTCATCCTCCAAACGAACCGCTTTCCAGCCAAAACGTTCAAATGACCTTGACACGGCGTTGCTACAAGTAAATCTCATGTGCGAACACGAAACTCACCAGGTTCAGCCAAAACTCAATTCTTTGGTCTTTTCCAATCTCAGATATCTCTTCTCGTAGCTGCCTCTCTAGCATCATTCGCTTCCGTTGCAGACCAGCTTGCTTGGCGGCTTGTTCTCTCTTCTCTCGCTGGTGTTTGATAATGCTTTCCTTTTCCAGCTCGAATTCTGCGTCCAGGATTTTTTGAAGAGTGACCACATCTTGATCTCGAAATCCACTTACTCGCGAGTTCCTGTTCTCTAGCTGTTGTAGGGAATGCATGCACCATGTGGGCACACAAACAATACAGTAAATTACGAGCCCGTTGTAGTGTTCAGTGGCGGTTGAAAACACTTGACCTTTACGTGATGTTAGTAGTGTTAACACATTGCTACATGTCTCTTTAGGACAAACGCCTTATGGTTGGTCGGGCTTTGTTTGGCGTTGGTTCTAACGGTCCGTTCCTCTCCAGCGCCCTCTCCCCGCGCTCCGAGAAAGCGGCGCAGCCGCGTGCTCGCCCAGTTCGCGGCTGCTTGGCCGTGCGATGGCCGTGGGTGAGGGTTACGGTTGGGTTGGCCACGGTTTGTGACACATTCCATGTGAGGAACTCTAGGTTCAACATCGGTTAGACCTAAAAGTGACTACATCAGAGTGTAATTTTTGCTTGTCATGCGTGATCGGAGCAATTATTTGTAGACTACGTGTTGCAGTTCCGCTACTGCTGTAGCCGCAAACCACGGTCGTGGTACCTGCACAGCGTTGTCCTGCTACGGTAACTGAAGTCATTCGTCCTCACCTCCTCGATAAGGCGAGCATTCGAGAAGTCGTTTGCATTGGGTGCTTGCAGGGACGCGTCCAGCGCCTCTGCTGCGTTTCGGGTGGTTTTTGTTTCGTAAGGATCGCCCGCGTCGTTCAATGAGTCCCCATAATCTTCCATAAACGCGTCGTTGTCGCTCATTTTGGACAACGTTCCAGGCACGGGCTGATGATGGAGATCCCACTCCCGTGTCCAATTAACAGGTTATCGTTGTCAACTTTCCTGGCACGGGCTGATGATGGAGACCCCCTCCCGTGTCCACGTCTGCCAATTAACAGTATCGTTGCGATTACAGTAGTAGTAGCCTCGCCGCTCTCCTGGTAGAAGGGAGAGTAGCGGTCGATTGGTGTGCCTCGTTGCCAATAACCTCTCGCCGCTCTGGTAGAAGGGAGAGCGGAAATCGATTGGCGTACTTCCCGGTATGGTATGTGCCACTATATCGTGGTCGCATGAGTTCTTGTGTTCGCGCTCTCGTCAACGTCGGTACGTCGGTATGTCGGTACGTGGGGTCCTGCGGCCGTTTCGGCTTTTCTACGGGATGAGAAATACGCCACCGTGTCCACCACGAAACCCTGCGATCATCCCCACTGCTGGTGGTCTGCTGATGGCTACTTTTGTGGCGCCCCTGCGTGTACATTCTGCAAACTGGCCTGCAAAACAAAAATGCGATGGATACAAGCACTTGGATATATTGTTGGTCTGACGTCTCGGGGGTGGTACAGCGACGCGGCTGGTAAGTGTCGTCACCGTGCACCGAATGACAGACCCGGATCCCGAAACACATGAGGCCGCAAAGATTCTCACCCGCCGCATCGTCTGTTGATGGACGCAGGGCTTATTATATCGCACTTCCCGCAGCACTTCAGCGCGCGCGTGCAAGTCACATCGCACATGGTAGATCGGGCTAAGGGGTATCCTCCTTGGATACGCGAGATGGACGTTGCTTATGACAGAGCAGCTGGGCGGGCGAAGGTTGTGGTGACCAAAGGCCTCAATGCCGGGAAAACATTCCTTCGTTTGTATGGGTCGAAGAGGGAATACATGATTCGCGATGGAGAGTATCCGGCTTGCAGAAGAAGCTACCTAGGTGAGCAAAAAATGTGCCATGCCTTACGGCTGGTGATTTTTGTACGTAGTCTTGTCACGGTGCTCTGTAGACTGGTCTAAATTTATTTGATGTCTAGACCACTTCTAGATGGTTTGGTTCGGTTGCGGAAAAGCTGCGGGCAGCACAGCAGCAGAGTCGCTGCGAAGCAAAGGACAACACGAGCACGCGCGTGTAGAATATACAGTGGTAATTTTTTTTCCTTCCTCGAGACAAATGGACGGATGAGAGAGCTTTGAGCAACAGGGAAGAGATGATGATACCTCGGTGTGTTACTCGGACGCCAGTTAATGCGATAATAATAACTCTCGTCATCATCTGGTTGGACATAATAACAAAATACTCTGCAGCAACAGGTCCCGCGGGGACAGTGGGTTCCAGCCCACATGAAAGAGAGAAACGAGTGGTAGTAAATACACCTGCAAACAAACAAGGGTGCCCGAAAAGAGTAATCCCGCACACCTAGCTTCTCATGGGGCTTAAGAGCCCACTTCACGCAAGCTGCATATATATATGGGGGACACATCGTGTTCCACTAAATAGTTAGATATACGCTCTTGATGTGTTACGTACGTACCTGATTTGTGTGATCATGGGTCCGGTGTTCGCAAGAAGAGAGGATCCTAGCTCGCGCGTAGGGTACCCAAAGAAAGATTAAAATGGGTTCCCCATCGCGGGACCCCTTTGCTTTATTATAGGAATTAGACTACCGTTGCCCTGCCCCCCCCCGAAAACCTTCCAAATAAGGAAATGGGTACTTGTACGTACGTGTCGGATAACTTTTTTTCGGGCGCCCTTGCACAACAGCAACAACAAACTCTGCGGGTGGTAAAAATAGGTAAATATATGTACTACCTGGGATGTAGATTGCACCCACGACTCTTGTGAGTACTTCTTGTTGGTGATGGATGCGAGGGACGCAGATATAAGCACCAGCAAGCAGAAGCGTCATGATGCTGCTTTCTTTCTTCGTGCGTTCCCTCTGCAGATTTGTTTGTGTGTGCAGTATCATGTCTAGCCTGCGAGAAGAAGCTGCACAAGCCACAGAGGGGTCAGAAGGCCACGGAAGCGATCCAAAGCCAGCCGAACGTGACGTTTGTTTTCCGTGCATACGTAGTAGGCAAAGACACTTACTTTTACAATAATTTGTCTCCGAACAGCTCGGCGCAGAGCTCGGCACAGATTCGGCGCCGAGCAATTGCGATGCTTGCACCTCTGTTTCCTCCATAGATGACATCTTGCCACCAACTCGAAGCTGAAGGCTCTGTTTAATCGTTGGCCGAAGTCGCACGATATTACACGTTCGCTCGGTTGTTTTCGTTTCTGCAAACAACCTTGTCTTACCTAAATGTTTGCCGCCAACACACCACGCGGCGTGTATCTGAAAAACGTTTCACACAGAAACGAGCATGGGTACGGTCCGCGAAAGGTATTGCAACCAACGCCAACAACGTGCATATTGTTTCAAAACAAATAATGCTATCAATAGAGGGTTAACTTTTTCACACAGTAAGTGTGACGGCTGCGGAAGGAACACTTGTAATTTTCTCCGCAATACATGCCGTGTGCTTACCACCACTTTGCCACGGATGCTCTGGTCGTCTGATTCTTCCGCCATGTCGATATCAGGAGAAGAAATGCCAACGCCTGAGCTCCCTCGAACTGCATCGTTCAAGGTGAGGGTATTTCAAATGTACCGCACATACTGTACTCCACAATCAGTACTACGCGCCCCCCCCGGTGTTTGTCATCGGGGTTGGGTTTTCGTCGCTTGGCAACGACGTTGTAAAACAAGCCGCCCCCTCGGTGTTTGCCATCGGGATTGGGTTTTCGTCGCTTGGCAACGACGTTGTAAAACAAGCCAATTCACTTCGTGAAGTCGGCAACCAGGTTACCGCTTTTTTTTTTCTTTACCTCTGTTTTTTTTTTTTGCGGTAACCATGAATGGTGGTCGAGTAGATCATGTTGTGCGGGGTGGAGAGCCCTCACTCCGCACAAGGGGGATGATCGCACCACGTTGTGTTAAAATGGTCAAGCATCCTCGAGGCAGTTACACAGTGCTTACAACTGTCTCTGGAAGTGAAAGCACCAGAAAATAAATTAAGTCATACGCAGCTGTCATCCGTACGCAAAGGAAGTAAGCACAAGATGCCGAAGACCCTTAGCAGGATGCAGCTCACCCTTCATGCGACTCGCCAAATACCTCACGGCGCTTCGTGCTTGGTGATGTGAGAGCCTGGTCCGGTGAGAACCCGGCGTGCTCCGTCCCGGCTTTGTAGGGATGCGAGGTCAATGGTCTAACGACTACGGCATGCACGACTATGAGTACACCCCCCTGATGATCACACCACGTTATGTTCACCCTTGAGGCAGTTACACAGTGCTTACTACTGTCTCTGGAAGTGGAAGCGCCAGAAAATAAAGTGAGTCATTCGCAGCTGCCATCCGTTGCAAGGAAGTAAGCACAAGATGCCGAACACCCTTAGCAGGATGCAGCGCACCCTCCATGCGACTCGCCGAATACCTCACGGCGCTTCGTGATGTGAGAGCCTGGTCCGGTGAGAACCCGGCGTGCTCCGTCCCGGCTTTGCAGGGATGCGAGGTCAATGGTCAAACGACTACGGCATGCACGAGACTATTAGTCAGCCCTCTCTCTCTTTGGGTGTGTTCCTCTGTCTGTCTCACTCACCGGAATGTCTTTTACCTTTTACCGTCATTTTCGATCCGTATTCCAAAGACCTATACTACGACGTGTGGATTGCACGCAGGAAACGACGTTTCCGAGAGATGGAGCTTGCGTGTAGAATCGACCCATGGAACGTGAACGAAAATCTGGTTAGTTTGGCGTGCGGGATCAATGAGTACATTTCCATCATCGAAGGTTGGAGAGGGGGGCAGAATGCACGGACTCGCAGCTAATGCGCCAGTTGCACAAATTTTCTGTTCAACATATTTACTCGTTTTTGTTTAAGTTGCAGTGCTTTCGTCGGTCGTTCGTGTGGTGTCCATTGCGAATGATAAGTCCCAATGCCGATTGTACGGCTGGAGTCAAGAAATAATCCTCTAGAATCGACATTTGGCAGGATTTGTGTTAAGCGATTTGACGCTGACTCCGTGCCGTTTTTTTCGTGGACGAACGCATCCTGGGGGCATCCTGGGGGCATTTTGTCTGTGACACCCAAAACCTCATTTCAGACCCATGGCTGCGAAAACGTGCATGCATATGTTGCTTCAGGATATGCAGGTGCTGGAAGGGTTAATGTGCGAACACTGGGTTCAGGACGATGGGGTGTCACGGGTGCACATTTACATCGACAGCGCCACACAAGGTGAATATGAAACTTCTCTCATGGGTTGGTTCACATACGAACGATGCAAGGTGGAAACACAAGATACACGTATTAATAAATTCGTGTGGAAGTTCAGGATACTACATGTAGGTCATCCATCTTCGCTGAACATGATGTGTAGGTGGGGTTGCTACAGCTCATTCACATACCCGCGCGTGCCCATCGTAGCTCCTAGGCGGCTAACAGAAGAGACTGTGCGCGAGGATACTACAGCAGTGCCTCTGGTGACCTACGACTTCATGGATCTCAACATAGCCCCACAGGTACTTACGTGTGCATTGTCCCGAATTACACATGTTTTGAACTTTCAAGACTTTCAGCCAGCGGTCCTGCCGCTAGGTTCTACCTCATTGTGGTGGTGTTTGGATGCCCCCGCATGTTCATTCACTCATCGGGATTCTGACGTTTCTTTTGCCTGCTTGCTTCTTTTGTTATTCAAAACCTTGCAGGCGCCGGAGCTATTTCTGCTTCCGGAGCCATACATCCCCCGCGAGGCATGCGATTTACACGTCGGAGGGTTCCCGTACCTGCACCTATTCCATCATTACTTGAGAGTTTGACAATTTTGTTGTACACCTGCCACTCGTTTAGTTATGAAAACTTCTGGTCACTGAGCAAGCGCGTTGTTACTTGTAGCACCACGTGATGTCGGCGGACACGTTGGCCGAGTTTTCGTCCAATTTGTGGCTACTTTACTACCATATTGTGCGTAGTCGTGCACATGGTACTCAAAGTGCTAAGGTTCCAAATGGCACTTTTTTCGGCGCGGAATGTTGGTACAATGGGGGGGCGTCAATAACGCGGGTTGATTAGCGCCGGTGGTCCTGCAAAGCGCCGCCGGTGAAAATGCTGGGCACAGAATCACCAAGTCATTTTGTACATTGAATAGCGCCGGTCCCTCCGAATAGCGCCAGTCGATGCATAGGGCACATACTGGCGTTATTGAGGACCCTCCTGTATATAAGGTACGCATGTGCCCCCCACGTTCCCTCTATCTGAAACCGGGCACTTGTCTCAGTCAAGCATGCATGTATCTACATGGTCATGTCTGTTATTATTTTTGCGGGCTTAACGAACGGCGTTTCTCTTTGTTTCTAATGAAATGTTTCTAATGTTACCGCACGGCAGCAACTTGAACCATGTAGAAGACTTGACAAAACTTCGTCTGGCATTTTGATGGGAGATGCCGCAAGAAGAGGAAAGGGAAGCAAATGTTACTACAAGTATCTGTCGGTATCCAGACCCTCGCGCGCAAGTACTGACAGGAGATCGGGGATCGTCCCGTGTTCAACATCGCTCTTATTATCTGAATCAGGGCAGGAATGAGAATGTGAATATCGTCCGGAGGTGGGGGGGGGGGGGGGGGGGGG
>FN649726.1:2175028-2332489 GCA_000310025.1 Ectocarpus siliculosus | reverse complement strand
GGGGGGGGGGGGGGTGATCATGGAGGAGGGGGCCCTCTCCGTTTACCCCCATTCAGTACCCCGTACGGCCCAGCAATTGTTTTCGATATAAAGTACTGAGTGAGGTCATCCCTCCCTGAAATCCCGCAAACATGATTGGGAAGAGCACGCCACCCTTTCTAAATATGTCTCACAGTATAGCGTCGCGTGTTTGAAGTTTGTTATGTTTTCCTTGTTGAAAGATCCGATCTGTTTGTATGAGGTGTTTTAGACCTCCACCCGAGAGCTCTCAACGAAATGAAGGAAGCGGAGGCTGAAGAAATTGTTTCTGATTCAGTGACGCCTGCAGGAGAGAGCGAACGTGTTGCGGAATACACGAACTCTCCGTACCACAAATAAACAATGGTTGTTAAGAAATGACACCTTGTATTCGTGATTCCGCCACAAATACCATTAGAAGTGTATTAGAATGTTTTCTGTGATGATGGAACCTTTCGTTTGTGTGTGATGGGTAACTTTATTAGGAGTATCGACGGCGCTAACCGGCTGACTAACGAAAAGACGTCGTCAGTCGCGGGCTCAGTGCGGCTGAAAACAGGTCATCTGGGACCCCGTGAGGGGGGCGTGATGAGTGCCACTACACAAGCAGTGTTAATTAATGGTTTTCATTAGATCTGTCTATCTACTTCGTATCTCTGTATCATGATCCAATACACATATTATTATTGATATGATTGTTTGACTGATTGATTGATTGAACGCGCTACCCTATCTATACTGACGAACAAAGACCTATACTCAACTCGTCTTTTCGTCAGCGTCAGTCTCTTTTTCTAGAGCATAGAATAGACTACTGATAATACATAGACGATGTTCAGGCAACTTCAAGGAAACAACCCCGTTCGCTTGTATTATGGACCTACAGAATGTATATAGAGAGATGTGCATGTGCGAAAACGCACGTGAAATGAAATGAAACCGCCGTTTTCTCGCATTTCTGCGCGCTCCGTCGGAATTTTGTACGAAAAAATCCCGCTGACGACTGACGGTGCGCGGAACCATTCTCGACTCAGGTTCCCACCCTGCCTTCCTCTTACCGTTGCTCGAAGGTGAAGCACACTGAAACGAATAATACAAGAATCATGCAGCGGGGTCAGCCACGGGTGGTACGATAAGTCAAGTACTGTATGCACCTGTATATATACTGCTGTACACCACTCAGAGTTCTCAACATCAATCACTCCATCCACCACCACCTCACTCACGATCCATCATCGATCCCACCCACATCTATCTACAATCAATCTATCATATACATTTGAATGCTACCATTTATCTGTGATCTGTTTCCTCCTCAGAGTTCTGTCCGATACGAGGCAAGGATCCGAGATGTTGGTGTCGTTCACGTTGTGAGTGACAGGCAAGCAAGGCAAGCATGGAATCCGGCAGCGCAGCATGGGGTGGGGGTGAAGGGAGGGGGCCAAAAGTAAGGATATGCTACGTGTGTGGCAGGTGAGCATTCTGCGCTTGCTTCTATAGCAGAATAGAACAGTTGTACAGTACAGTAGTACGCGCTGTATATGTATTTTTATTATTAGCATCGACCGCCCTAACCGACTGACCAATGAAAAGACGTCGCCAGTTAGTGCGGTTGAAAACACAAAACACTACTTCTATCTGCCATGAACTGGGACCCCGTGAGGGGGCAGCATGGGGGGGGCTAAACTATCCTTCGGATCAAAGGCAGAAACGGTAGCAACAGAAGAAACTGCACGCGTCTACCCAGGCTATTACCATGTACTCGAGTTCGTTTAGGACTTTCACCATTCATTATTATCCTCCTTGTTTTCGCTACCATCATTAATCTGACCATCATTTTGACAACAATCTCTTGGCAGTTATTCCCAAGCCCTGCGTCTTTTGTTTTGAGGAAGATATGTATGTGTATGTACAGTATACATCGTAGAAAAATACCATTTACAGCAGCAGCAGTAGTAGTATGTATACTATTTCGCGAAAAAGAAGGCAATAAATAAATAAATGTGCTGCCTGCTTTTTATTCCACCTCCTCTCTCTGAACATGTTGGTCGCATACAGAAAGAAGAAAACATGTTGTTGAGAGAGAGCGAATTGTTGCAGAGTTTTCTCATAACGTCAAGACGAGATTCGCAAGAGAGGATGGATGTGACATGCTTGTAGCATATCTATGAATATCTTCAATATTTATGGCAGTCACTCTCGCTCTCGGTTTCTGTTAGGGGATACGGACTTTCATCCTACGAGATCCACCTGAAGCAATGCAAAGCTAAGTGGGAAGCAACGCAAGAGCGCCTACCTAAATGTGAGCTTGCAAGCAATGTCTATTGCATTCATTCGACGTCATACATGCATACAGGATAGAGAGTAGGCCCATCGTTTTGCACCCGGCGCCCTCTAGCCTATGTATAGACTATGTATGTTGGGCTATTGTACGAATGTTATAGTAGGCTCTCCGTTTCGAACGCACCTACCTACTATTAATACCTATCTTCGCGCGGAGGCTTAAACTTACCGGTCTGTGTATACTATGTAAACTTCCGTCCGTCCGTTCGTAAAAAAACTTGGCCTTTTTTCAGCTGAGCGCAAGCCGTTGCCGCAAGAACCAGATGCAGGCGACCCGTTGGGTGGCAAAGGGTCGCTTGAAGCACAGAACGAAGCTGCTACGCAGGTTTTCAACACAGAGTCGTTGGAGGCATGTGCGAATTGCGGGAGAACGTTTCTAAAGGAAAGGTAAGAAGGGCTGGTGGAGTATTTTTCATATCTTCATGTATATATCTACACAGACAGCCGTCTACGTATTGTAGACAACCCGGTTAAACAGTACATGTCTACCCGAAGGTCCTACATTCCCCGTGAACACTGCGAATGGATCAAAGTTCCCTACCAGCGACCAATCAATGAGCAATCACACACACACACGTAAATACGTGATCCCACCCCCCCCCGGCTTTGTAGGGATACGAGGTCAATGGTCTAACGACTACGGCATGCACGACTATGAGTGAGTATCCCCCCCCCCCCTCACATCCTCTTCGCGTGTCCCTGACGATGTTGCTATACGCACGTGTATTTACTGCAGGCTGATCATCCACCAAAAAAGTTGCACATCATCATCACCAGCAAAACGTGTCGGCGCCGCAAGGCTATCCTCCTCTGACGAACTACCGACAACGACAGTGCACAGACCCAGGGTGAGCGAGAGTGGCGGAGGTCTTGTACTATTGCTGCTTAGATGCAATAAATATCTGTCTGTATTACAATTTTGTATTTGTTGTGCAACAAGCGTCGTCGTCATGAGGCCGGTTGGGCGGAAGGACGCCGCCACCGTTCATTTTGGTTGACCGCCGAAATGTCTCCATCGAATGGTCTCTCCACTTCCTGCAGACCCTTCTCCGCGGGCCTAATAATATTCACTACCGCCCCTCCTTGATCGATAACGTTTTGTGTGGAGATGATACTATGGCATATCGTTATCACTGCCCTCCGGAACCGGCCAATCAACTGAGAGTGCGACGGTGGCCGAAGCCAGCCCCACGCTCAGTAACAAAAAAAAACGTTCCTCCTGTCGACGGTAACTCTCAAACGTACCTCCTAAAGTATAGGCGTTGATGGCCAAATGTTTTGTCCGCGCCGTGCGTTCAAATTCGTAGCGTTGACCTTGACTGCCAGGATTCAACTTTGCCAGAATCCTATGCCTTAATATTTCGTTGATGGCAGACGTCAAGAAAGAGCAAGACGGCGCCGGGACATTCTTCTGGAGCACAACGCGACGAGTCAGGTGTGTCGTGTACAGTAACACGTATCGGGCGGGCAGGGGCGCGCGGGAGAGATATACGTACGCATATACGTCGTAACGAAGATAACAATATAGCCCTGGGTTGCGGTTGTCCCGCTCCTTTTATCCTTCGATACACCGGTCATTTAGTGGGGACAATACGCGAAACCAAAGTCTTCGGTAAACGAAGACTGAACGCTACAGTAGCAAGTATTTCGTGTTCCGCGTGTATGTAGTGGATGACCCAAAACGGTTTTTCCCTATCTTTCAGGTCTGAACTCTGGCCAGCAGGGCGCCCTCGCCGGGAACTACGGAGGAATCGCGCGAAGAGCAAGCCGAGGGTTACGCGAGAGTCAGGGAACGCCTCCAAGTGGAAGCGAACAATCCGCCATTGAACTCCTCGAGCGGCGTATCGCACAGATCGAGCACGAGCTAGTCAATACCAAGGCGGAGGTCAAGGACTTGCGCGAAATTGTGGATCGATCATCGTTGAAGGCTTCGTAAAAGGGGGGAAGCTTAAACGCATGTGAACGGCGCACGTGTCCGCATAGAACAGACGCGTTGAACACAGCAGTACTACGACAACGAGAGGAAGACATTAAATATGACGTTTGGTCGGCATCTCATAGATGCTGGCCGGCGCCCGGGTGCAGGGAGAAACAAACTGCCGTTGCCATATCTCTGCTACACATAAACTCTATTTCGAGCGGAGGCGAAGCTACACCATCCACAGCACGGGAACCCGCCAAAAATTGAAAACACAAACCACTCCACCCGCCTGTAAGAGCGTGTTCAGTAATTCTATGGAGCTGAAAGTCCCAAAAATGCTTCAATATCATAGCAATGTCAAGGAAAATCTCTCTATTCGCCAGCCCTCCTGCGCCGCGACACAAAACTCTCTTCTCCGTTACAAAGTCTCGTAACCTACTCCCCAACTTGGAACGAGGATCATTCGATGTTAATGTTGCACGCCCCCATTATAACGACAGCCAGCAATCCTGACCAAAATCGGGAAAACAAAGCGCCCAGTGCCGCCGTGCTGGTGGCCCATCCTCCTCATCATTATTCCATTTCAATTCTTGGTAGATGCCATCAGACGTCCATCTACTTGGCACCCGACTGTGCCGCGTCAGCGCCAGCAACAATCTCGAGGAGCTCTTGGGTGACGCTCGCCTGACGGGCACGGTTGTACTGGAGGGACAGCCGCTTGGCAAGGTCGGCGGCGTTGTCCGAAGCAGCCCCCATGGAAGCCATTCGCGCAGCGAGCTCTGCCGCCACGGACTCCTGAAGCATGCGGAGGATCTGGCCGTCGAGGTACAGAGGGAGGATGGAGTTGAGGATCTGGATGGGGTCCTGCTCGAAGATCAGGTCTTGGGGGATCTCGGCGTTCTCAACGGGTTCGGCCTCTTCCCTGTCCACCGTGAACTTGCCGCCCTGGGTCGTGAGCTGGAAGATCTCGTCCGTCTCGTCTTCAATGCCGCGGATGGAGAGGGGTAGCAGAGTACGGATGGAGGGCTCCGACGCGATGAGGGACACGAACTTCGTGTACACGATCTCAACGCTGTCGAACTCGCCCGACAGGTAGTCGGAGAGGAGCTCCTGGGCGATAGCCGATGCCTCGGCGGCGTTGGGCGCCTGCCCACAGTCGAACGCCCGCTTCACCGTGTAGGTGTCGGACCTGCGCTTGAAGTACTGGGAAATCTTCTTCCCGATGGTGACGTACTCCACGTTGTACCCCTGCGCGGTGAGCTCGTTCCCCCGAGCCTCCGTCTTCTTGATGGCGTACGAGTTGTACGCGCCGCACAGGCCACGGTCACCTGAGAGACCGACCAGCAACACGTTCTTAACTTCCCTCGCGTTGAGGAGAGGCAGGTCAAGGTTCTCCTTGCCAAGCTGCGCGATGAGGGCGCCGAAAATGCTCTGCAGGGTCTCGGAGAAAGGGCGAGTCCTAAGCACTGCATCCTGCGCACGGCGAACCTTGGCGGCAGCCACGAGTCGCATCGCGGTGGTGATCTTCTTCGTGTTGTTCACGGTTACGATGCGCTGCCTGTGGACCGATTCAGGTGGAGGTTTCCGGTGGGGAAAAAAAGGTCAACACGTGCTGCACGGCAAGTTGAAAGACAAGTTGATCATGCATCTCCTGGCACAAAATAATCCCACAAGCTCGACACGAACCATGGCCAGGAAAAACGCAACGGCATCCGGGATGGAGATTTTGATGAGAAGCTGGAAGTGGTTCTGTGTCCTACAGTATATAACTGTAACCGCGACCAACGTTCGACGGTCAAACTTATGGCCATGGCAACTAGAATCCTGTACTTGTAAGCATTATGAACGATGAGGCCCTTCCGTCCCCTCGGCAGCAAACAACAGCTCAGTCGGAAAGAATGTCAAGTCAATTGCGCCAAACTACCCAGGCCTACACATAATACTAGTGCTGCCCTTACACTCCGTGGCCATGTACCAGTACCGGAACATGAGAGTTCAGACACAGCCAGTGCAAGCGTAAATATCGCAACACACAAACATGTCCAACTACGTAGGTATATTTTTAAAAAATGTGGTCCAAGTACGTACAAGTAGGTATATATTTTTAAAAAATGTGATCAACGTGTATTCTCCAAAAACCCAAAAGTCTATGAACTCAAACCAGTCGATTGCACTGGCTGACCTCCTACCCGATGGGCGAAGCCCATCCCCGCCGTCTTAGAAAAGATTTTCGGTAACAGTCAAGTGTAACGCCGGCAGGGCGGCTCTCTTTCCTTCAGACGGTAACAGCATTACGTGGTAAGGATAGTGTAGTGTACCCATGTACTGAGCATCCTCGGCTCGAACAACAAGTGCCCAGAAAGACAAAGGCATGTTCTGAATTAGCGAGGGACCAGGCATGCGCCCTTACAGCGGCAGCTCGCCATATACTCAAAACAACTTGGGTCTGTTGCCAGGCAGACTGGCTGCGAGGGGAAGGAGGTACACAGCAAATATCCAAAACTCGGGCACCTAGAAAAAGGGATTTAAAAAGCAGGAAGATTTACCTTCGACACGACTGCCAAGATCAACTATTAAACAATGACAACACTTCAGGAGCATTGAATTCTCATCCGACAGGTTTCCTCAATGATTTCGCACACATGTGGTTTAGACAGAGTCAGGGTTCCTCCCCTCTGCGGCCTCCCTCGAAACGCATTTTCGTATTCATGTTTCGTGGGAGTTGATCGTACGTATTTTACACGTATTTTAGATACATTAAACGAGCAGCATATCAACGATACCAAGATAACCTTTCGACTTGTTCGGGTTTCATTGTGAGCATGGTGAGCAATGCAAGGAAGAATACACGACAATGCATGCTCTTGCTGAGCAACAACGATGTGACGTCGAGAGTTGAGCGAGAGAAGGTTCAACTTACAACTCAATGAATACAAAATATTAAGAAAAAAAAAAAATTAGCATCCGTTAATCGCGTGTACACTTTTTTGAAGTAAAATTCAAGTGGATGAAATACTTTGATTCGAGCGGCTGAACAAACTGCTACATCATCTCCGAGATAAACCCACGCATTATGATGTAATGAAGACTTGAGGGGGAGGACTGCTGTGGGGGGGGTTGAGGAGACACACCAAAGAATTTCGCACGTGCAGCTGTTCGTGTTCGCTCTTCTTCCGACGCAACGTCACACAAAATACAACTGCAAAAGTAAGTCAAATGGTCTTGTATGCATACAGGGCAGGGTGTGCGTGAGGCGTTGGGCAAGCTAGATACGATTTAGGCAGTGAACGTAGTCACTCGATGAAATGACAGGTTCAGCACGCGTCTATTCTCTCTTCTATCTTCCCTGGCAAACACACCCACAGCTAGTGTAGCAGTACAACGTAAGTTTATCTCTCCCAAGCCGCTCGCGCACGAGACGCCCGTGCCACCACGACAAAATCAGAATTTCTGGTGCGTCAACGTCAAGCAAACTAGGTCTGTTGTAGAGCAATTCCAGCAACCCTCAAACCAAAACACTACGGACGAGGGGGGTCCAAGGCCCTTTGACTGGCATCACAATGCCGGGAACGCTGGCCTTGATGTCGTGAAGAAGCTAACATGAACACGGATCAAGGTGCTCGTGAGAGAAAAAACGTATGTACCCCCCCCCCTCCCCACGTGACCCACACGACGAAGATTATACGCCGAATCCCAGCATCAACATACACAACGATTACTCGCGGGGGCGAGCAATCGAAACCAGCAGGAACTGCACCTGATGGCGTTCTCCTTCCCACCCATCCTTGGGGTAACTACCGAGCGACGCGCTGGTGACGCTACCACGGCGTCCACGTTGTCAACCACACGCACGCCGCTGAAGCTGGTGACGGCCGGGCCCATGAAAGCCGATGCACATGCTGCCGATCCCACAAGGGCTGCCAACGTACGTGCCAGTTGAACCATATTGAACGATCGCGGGAAGCTTAGGGCCTCTCTGTTTGATCCCTGACGTAAGCTTGTGCTCGCACGAGGTAATAACAGCTCGCGCGGGGGTCGTTCGCGTGTATGTGTTGCACGCAAGAGAGGAGATGGGTTGATGCCTGATGCCGCACCCCCCCACAGCTTTTTCCATTTTTTATGGCACACCCTCCAACTAGCACACCACAATTATCATTGGTGTGCCCCCCTTGTTTGGTCACCTCATGTCACAGCACGCACGCAGTACCACGCCTCCATCTCTCTCTCTGTTACTCACTGCGCAATGAAGTCCTTTTTGTTCGTGGCGCTCATCGTTCTTGCAGCTGTGCTGCAGATATCAAATGGTTTCGTAGTGGCTCCATCGTCATCGCTCAATGTGCGACGGCAGTCACACTCTGGTATGCAGATGCTCTTCGGCGGCGGAGGTGCCAAGAAAAAGGCTGCTGGAGGGATCGTGGTGAAGGTGCAACAGAAGACAGGGTTCAAGGAAACGGAGCTCACGCTGGCGGGCAAGACGAACCTGAGGAAGGCTTTGATGGACAACAAAATTGACATCTACCCGCTGCAGGTTAGCGAAAGGAAGGTCCTTGAAATAGAGCACAAAAAGTAGGTGCTTTTCGCGTAAATCCTGCAAACACCCATGCGTACGTGTCAGTCAGTACGTGTTCGTTTCTGATCATGTTTCGTTGTCCTAAATACGACGTCATACCAAATACGTACATAGGTACATTAGACTAAAACAACATGGCCCTGAAATAGTTTGCACTCTGCTGTTGCCTTGCGTCGATCTCTGGTGCATGGAAAGGGACCCAAGTTGTTGGTGCGATGTGCTACACTGCCCCCACGCAAACAAAACATGTACTTCTACCGTACTTCCGAGAGGGGCTTACATAGACTGCCTGAAAATATGGAACGATCCCAGACACTCGCGCACTCGAGCATTGATTTCCACCATCCACGATCAGCATGGTGTCCGTCTGAATCTTTGATTCTCTGCAAGCCCGCGAACCTGAGGTACATCGTCACATTTACGCTGGAGAGTAAATGTCCCGTGCTTGTGGTGCACCTTTATTACCGTAAGAGTCGGAGAGATGGCACCCCCGTGTTAGCGTTTTTGTTGAAGCGTATTGCTCCACAACCAGGGGGGTACCACTGCCGAAAAGGGTAGTTTTGGAAATATCTCGTCGAGGGCTTTCCTGAGAGGTATCAGTTGGTGTTCGCACCCTCCTAGTTTTGGAGAAATACTGTACGCTACAAAAAAACGCTAACACGGGGGCGCCATCTCTCCGACTCTTACGGTACATTTGTACGTAAAAGTAAATGCCATGTCATTGTCGTGTCCTTCGTCCACATAACTTTGTGAAAAGTTAGGATAAGAAAGTTGTCCACTTAAATTAAATGGTACAATTTAATTTTTTCTGTGTTATGTCAACATGTTTGTATTTCTGTTGGCCCAAAGTTCACATATTTGGTAGGTAGTTTTGGTGGAGTGCGAGCTCTATCACCACTAATAAGCTGCGGGGGTGATGTGGGACTTGTGTCTCCTGAACCAACAAACCTCCTTCTATGTCTGTAACGTCCAGCGCCATCGGAAATCCCTCCGACTCGACGCATCTATGCCTTCTCTGTCATCAGTGAGGAGGAACTTCCGTTCATGATCTTGATGGCCGATGGCTGTCCGGCCTCACCCCTCGCAGCTCACTTCCTTGCTACCTCTCTCTTTGGTTCCACCAGACCTGTCCTACTGCTGTCCACGTGGTCCTACACGTGCTCCTACTTCCATTGTCGTTGCTGTACGTGAGGACAACTTGCTCGTCGCAAGAGTAGAGAGTTCGTAACTCTCCATCGACTGCTGTACTGTGGCGCTCTAGACCAAAACCTCATGTTTTGAAAATTCTAGATACGTAGCACTCACGAGGTGTGTTGTACGACCCCTGCTTTGTGGGGCCCACCCGCACATCCGAGAAGTATGGTATGGTTGTTTCGGAGGGAGGCGAGAACCCAGTGGTGCTGGCCGCATAGCACATCAAAAATGACCACTGTCCGGATATTTTGATTGCCTGAAACGTGGGCCAATTTTTTAAGGTACCGGGACCGAGGTTTTCGAGTTTGTTTACGCGGTCGAAGCCCGCAAATACACGTGTGAAACCCATTTATCTGTGGGCCACACACTTGCACAATGTTGCGCCTCGAATACATGAAGGAAAGGAGAAACCAGAGCAGAGGTGTCGTCACTGAGGCAGCAAAGAAAGAAATCACCGTGCAGATCTGCTGCCGTGCGGGTTGCTCAACATGCCAACGAGATTACATATGATGACGGTTGCTTTGGGGCGTTCATTCAAAAAAAAAAATATACAATGTAGAGTCAAGAGAGCGAAGACGAAGAAAGCAGATACCAATCAATAGATGCAAAGATGCCAGGGCATCATCATCATCAAGTTACTTCAAGTGATCTGGCGAGAGGGCGGGCGTGCAGACGATGTAGAAACTAAATACACGCATCCCAGGGTGTGGGTACTACCGCTGTAGCTCGACATGAAAATGCGTGTGTGATCTATTTCCTCGCGTTTTCTAAGCTCTCCGTGTCGTCTCGGTGGTGCTACTGCGTGCTCATGATTGCCATTAAGTGTGGGTTAACGTTACGAAACTTCGTACACACGGAAACCGGAGTGTCTCTGCTGCTTCTATCCTGCTGTGGGCGTGTGGTATGCGCAAGTTGCAGCTCCCAGTCTCCCGGCTCATGATGTGTATTGGTCTGTGAGCTGATTGGTTCTACTGCGGTGCCCAGAAGAAAGCGGCGTAATTCCAAATTTACTCGATTATAGACAAGACGCCAAGTAGGTGCCGAGTTAAATGGAGACAGCTGCTGGGTGGACGCCAAGTTAAATCTGTTCCGGTGGCTTTTTTTGCTGCCGAAACGTACGTGTGGACGGACGCGCGTTTCCTCTTGGAAGGTTGTACTAACGTTGGCTCTACCGCTTGCAACATGACCATTGCAGGGGAAGATCTACAACTGTGGAGGTGGTGGCTCGTGTGGCACGTGCGCCGTAAACGTGAAAGCTGGCGCGCAAAATTGCAGTCCGAAGGGACCCGGCGAGAAGAAACTTCTCGACAAGAACAAGCGTCCGGCTTCTTATAGGCTTTCTTGTTGCACGATGGTTTCGGGACCTGTAACAGTCCAGACTAAGCCGTAAGCCGTAATATTTTTTTTCACAATTACGGTATCACAGCATCACAGTACCGTCTGATACATCAAGTGTACCGAAAGGTGTAGACTGGCGCTCAGAACCAAAGTCGTTTGGTGTCATCGGGTAAAGAGGGGTGGGACGCGGAAGCATCTTAGATGACGCATTTCGCGTCGCAAGTTTTGTTGTCCTATTGAGAGGTCAATGGGGTGTAGAACGTATAACACTAGGGAGGTACATTTTCTGAACAAAAACTTGGCATCAACATCCACGTTGCGCCAACAACTGCTCAAAGGAGTTTATTACTCCTGTTGCTCAACCTGGTATGGTGGGCTCGTGGGAGGTAGACTATCAGGCAGGCAGGGTAATTTATTTTGTTTTGGCGTATTTGCGTTAAACGTAGTTGCGTTAAACTCATGGTTCCATGTTGCGTTGCTTTTTTTTTCTTGCGGAACATACCACTGGTGTTAACTCGTCCAGCGGTAGATGAACAGGTGGTGTTTCGAAAACGCTTGGGAGTGCTGCTACTGCTGTCAACCAGAGCTTGTTCAACGCGTTTAATCCCCCAGGAAGAGTATACGAACCCTCTGCTGCTGTTACACTCTGCTGACGGTGGAACTAGATATCTATCAATTTCGCCGCGTAAAATGAACACCACCCGCGATCTCATTCTTGTCGCGCACCGCGTGGCAAGCATCGTTGTGCTCAAAAAGCAAAGTGCACACAACGTTGCAAGAGGTACACTAGCGTCCGTTCTTGCAGAGACGACCACCCAAGCAAGATGCGCACATGTCGAACACGGGCACGGTCTTTGAAATCCCTCAGTTATCCTCGCCAGGGCTGTTTTTCCTGTGGAACGGCTACCTAAACCCACACCCATGTCGCTCTCGGGATGTTGGAACAACCAACCTACAATTTGATTTTTTAAAGGCAACACCATCGATGTACTCCGATGTTATCCTGTCACTGCTGTCTATTATGTCTACTGCTCTTGTGTACAAAGTACAAGAAAAGCGTGTGCACCCTGAAAAGGGTCATGAAGACTTCAAATGCGTACGTAGCAGTTGCCCTGATCGGAATGTCAACATTTAATCCACACGCTCGCAACAGACGCAAGTTGTGCAGCGCGTCAACTTCGAGTCATGCCCAACCTCTGCCAGAGGCAGACTCGTCCATGTGCATCTCATCTCCTTCGTCGTGGCGGACCATATCTCCACCGCTCTCGGGCGATGGCTTTGAACTCGACACGTTCCGACCATTGTCAGCACTGTCCCCCCTCTGCAAGACACGGTACACATGCAAAGACATGGATGCTTGTGGTGAACATGGTTACGTGTTCGCCCGAATCCGCAAACGTGTCGCGACACTGGACTTATGGCGTAGTTGGCTGAAACAAGACCAAAACCAGGCTCGTTCGATTGTATAGATTGGACAAAATATGTACAGACGGGAGTCCGAGACCTACTTCCCTGCACACCCAGAGGTGCTCGGCACAACTTTCAACCACATTCGCACAAAACTGACGGACGCACAGCGTTTGCTCTTACCCCTGCAGCTCGGAACCTTGGGTCTTCGACAAATGTGGGGTCTTTGGAGTTGGGGTTCTTGCTTAGGCTAGCCCAGCATTGCCAGCGGTATAGCGCAGGGTCCTCCGAGAACACCTCGTGTGCCTCGAGCTTCCTCTTCCGCTTGGTTTCCAACCACTGATTCAAAACAAGTCAAAACAGTAGTGTGGGTTGGTTGGTGCGACCGGGTGATGCTTGGTCGATGGCTCTTAGTCCTAACATAACCGCCCAAGACGGCGGCAAGTAAGGACCAGTTTACTGTCTCACCATCGAAAGAATTGCTAGTGCAGGATTGCCAAACCGAGCTCTGGACAAATCTGTGCAGCCAGCAGAGGACCATGAAAGGTTTTGCACAAAAACTGCCAGATTTATCAACGCGTAGCGTAAAACGAGCATGACAACATCAAAAGACACAAAAAAAATGGGAGTCATGTCCACGTTGAGCACTGCTCAGCAGGATGGACTGCTGTCGTCTTTTCTACAAAAATATGCGTTGGCCGGCAGTACGCAGAAGTGATACCTTGCAACGAACAGGTGGATGCCAATCTAGAAGAATCTACCTTCACAGGTGCCTGCAGGGCGCTGGTCAACGCCGGGTCGATGAGGGTCTCCCTCCCGAACGTATTTATGTATCCCGCACTCTGCTGTACAGGGGTCGGCGCGATGACTTCGTCATTCGCGCCTGTGTGGCAGTAGCCAGAGAAAACAGGCGACATCCAGCACTTTTCGTTCCAGCAAAATTTGTCGCCATCCTGCGGAATAAACGTACGAATTTTGCACCGAAGGCAGGGGCTATTGAGCGGCAAGGAAAAGGCTTGGTCAACATTTTCTGCAGTTGTTCGAAAAACCATAACTGAAACGGTCGCCGTGTGTTACGCTTATCCTCCGAAAACGTCCTCTCTGGTGAATTAGCAACAACACAACCGTGGCAAAGCAGTAGCCTTTACCGCCTCTATTTGGCACCCGTACCTTACCAGACAAAGGCTGATCAATACAATATAGGCCATTTCTCCTCGTCGTCCAGAACGCGCGATACAGCCGCGTTTGGGCGTGGGTTGCGGTGAGGCTTAGGGTTGGGCTGTTGGTAGGACGCCAAACGTTGGTTTCGTATTGCAAAATGTATGCCCAATACATGAAACACATCAAACATTCTACTTCGGGAATAATACTTCTCTCAGTCTCCATGTGCCATGTTAGGGGTGCCAACGTCGTGGAGTACCCCTATAACAAAAGAGCCAAACACAGCTGTTGACTTCCATGCAAACCGAAGGAACTCACCGACTTCTCGTGGTAGCACACATCGCACCGCACCCTCATGAGCTCCACGCTAAGTGTGGCATCCTCAAAGTCCTCGCTGCTGTCCTTCGTGATAGCCACTAGTTCATCGCGCCAATGCACCAGATTCGGCCGCTCTTTCGCCTTCTGCATCTGGTGAACCCATGACGACTTTATCACCTCCTCGTCCTAACGGTAGAACAACGGGCGGTGACGCATATTTATACAATCCATCAGCCACGCAATACAAGCATCAATAGCATCAAATGACAGGTACAAATGGCGTTTCGACCACCCAGCGGTGCCTCGCTACGTCTAGAGGCAGAGCCAACACAGCGCCCAACCTTTTTGTTCGCGGCAACGAGCTTGTTGCTCGAGCGGTCCACACGCTCTCTGTAGGAGCCGCCCGCTCCCACTTTGTCTTCTGAGTCACCAGCAGAACAGTGGGAAATCACGTCCCTTCTCTTGGCGCGGGAGCCTCCAACATCAGAGTCCTTCTCCTTGTGCCTGCCGATCGGTAAGAAGCTGTCTCCTTTCATTCCATCCCGATCCCTGCCGGCTCCACCTTTGAGTGCTTCCCCCCTGCCGCCCCGCTCACGCTCCCTCATCCTGTCGTACTCACCGCCCCTTCCCCTCTGCTTGGCACCGCCACCTCCATCCTGCCGTGTGAACGTGATGGACATCCTCCCAGAAGACTTTACAGGTTCTCCCCCTCCATACCTGTCCCCTTTCTCCCTACCCCCGCCCTTCGCCATCGTCCGACTCCTCCCTCCACCAGGGAACCCCCTGCCACCGCCCCTCGACACGTTTCTCATCTTAGCCCCACCGTCATAGCGGTGGTCGTCGTCTCCATCATCATCCTCGTCGTCCCCTTGGTCAGCGTCCTCAAAATCGCTATCGTCATCCATGGGAGCCCTTCGTCTGCGGCGAGTGGAGCGGCCGTTGCCATGTTCGTCCCCGTCATCGTCCTCCTGGAAAGCAGAAACACATCCATGCACAAAACAAAAAAATGATGTCATGAAAAAAATCACAGGGTCAAGAATATCACGGACAGGCCACAACACCGATCTGCAATCCTAGCTGGCGAAGGTTGGCATATTTTGGCACACGATGTGAACCAAAGCAACTCGGGTTGCCTGTTGGCGTCGTCTTAAAAGCTTCATGTGGTCGAGTGGCATTTGGAAGTGCACCAACGTGAACTCGCCTATCAAGGGTATCATCCATGTTCTACAATGCTGCAACAGACACAGCTTTAAGAAAAGAAAACGTGGCCGCGCACGCAGTTGCTTCCAGGCTTCGCAACACAGTACGTCGTGGATCATAAAACGCAACACAGATTTAACGGCTACTTTACCTGGCCGCTGGAATCTGAACTGGAGTGAGCAGTGCGCGCCGTGGTGCGCGAGCTGCGATTACGAGACGGACCACCACCCTTCCTTTCGTCTCCAGATCCAGAGTTGCTGCCTACGGCCGCCCCACCTGCGCATAAGACGTCTGCATATCAATATTGAACAACCCAGTTCTCTTTGCGGCTCCAGCAGGACGGGCGATTATCAAACGCAGCGACAAGCAGGGTGCACTCACCCTTTGGGCCTCCTCTGTATCTTTTGCCGCGAGCTGCGTCCGCCTTCAGCATACCACCGATGCTGCCAATGTTGGCCCTCTCCTCAGGAATGACAACCAGATCGTACGCGCGCTTGGCAACGTCCCCAAGCGCGGTCTGCAGATTCACCCAGCCGTTGCCTGTCCTGTGGACGAGGCCTGTTGTGCCGTTGTGTCTCGGGGTGGTGATGCGCACGAACCGCCCAACCCATGTGTCCAGAGGCACAGAAATCAGAGGGAACTCGTCCTGTAAATTAGGCATTGCGGAAAGAGGCGATAAAAGTTGCATGAGCACAAGGGTTAACTGTTAGGGGTCAGGCAGTAAGAAAGATGGCCCCTTCATGCCTATGGCAGGTTGTCGTGGACATAGCCGCACAACTCGCAACACGTACGCTGCCAGTACCTACATAACAGCGATCCTCTTTCCGCATTCCGTAACCACATCATACGGATGTGTAGGTGTTCCATGAATGCACGTGGGGGATGGGACGAACTCAAAGCGCACCCCAGGTAAGTTTTCTGAGTGAACCAGGATAGGAGCTCTTGAGGTCGGGGGGGGCAAGATCGTAGTACAAGTGATGCACGAACGAGTCCACGTACGCGCTACTGCTGCTGTGTGCGAGTTGTATGTTTTCGTCCCATTGGTTCTGGCGCCAGTTCGTACCTTTCGGTATGAACATATTTGACGCATACTTATCAGTCCGGGTCACACAGGAGCAAGGTAACACTGGGATTATTCCTGTTCGTCCCACCTTCCCCTGCGGTGCTTGCCTTAAAGATTAGTACTAGGGTTTGCCAATCGATGTTCACACGAGACACGGAAGACCAGTCGGGAAGTGTGGCGCAACAAACAAAAAATCCGGTGTTGTCACACAGAGCAGCGGTTGGTGCCTGTCTGCAACATCATACAGCAGTACCACGAACCACTGCAATACCTCCACACCTTCTCAGACCAAGACAACATATTGCACAAGTCTACACTCAAGACAACACAGGCGACACGGCCGGTGGTGAAAGAAAGCTCATCGCATTGCGGAGTCCCGACCTGGACATGTTCACTCGTATGCATAGAGGATATCATGGAGCAGCGACATGCGCGTTGGCATGCCCAATTGTGTTGCTGGGGCCGTGCTGTCGGAAGCTCTGCAATCACGGTCCGAAACGCCCGCAAATCTGGGTCCATACTGCTGTACGCGTACGTGCTGTCACAGACCCACCCAATCGCCCATATTAGTATGGACCCAGATTTTTCAGACTTTTCGGACTGCAGCTGCAGAGCTTTCTACAGCACGGCCGCAGCAACATATGTGAGCGTGCCAACGCGCGTGCCGCTCCTCCATGGTGTCTATAAGTACTGGAAAAATTATGTGCATGTTCAAGTAGGGACTTTTCCGCTGGCCATTTTTTATCTTGGATTAAGACTACACAGCCTACACAGCAGTGCTAGATGGGGTTGGCAAGGAAGAACTCAGCAGTCTCTTCCCTCATATGTTGTTGACTCACGAAATGATCGCTTTCCACCTGCCAATTGCAACGATTCACTCCCCGAGATAGATTTGGCTGCAATCTTTAGAAGGTGTACTACAAGGACCCGCTCTACTCTGCGTAACCACCGGGGCCGACAAATCAAACCGAGTTGCTGCTGCCAAGTTGCCTTTCTCAACGTCTCGTCACCTTTCTGTCGGATGTCGCATGACCTTTCGGCCTATCGCTTGCTGAAGAGAGCGGGCCTCGACGGATGCCGTCGGAGTCTGCCTTAGAGTCTTCGTTGTCGTCGTCCTCGGATGCCGCGCCGCGTTCAGGGTGGTCTTGCCGCAGGCCTCGGTTTCTGCTCGCCCCGTTCGTGGCATCACCATCACCGGAGCGTGCTCCTGAAAAAAAGCCGGCATACCGCCAGAGAGGAAATCAGGAATGACGTCGACAGGCATGTATTCAACCAGAGATAGGAAGCACCCGTGCCACTACGCTGCCGAGGGAGATTCAGCGCAGGAACAAGAGCACACACAAGGTTTCGCTGTAACCCTCGCACACGTCTAACTCGATGTCTCTTCCAATCTGCAGCTACCTTCGCCCCTGTCATCGGCAATATTTCGCCTTGAGCCCTCCATCGAAACACGAGCTGGTACATTGCGCTCCGGCGGAACTCTGGTGGCGGGCGAAGGGGGTCCTGTGCTGGTCATAGGTTGTGTTGCTGTGGGTCGCACGCGTGCTTCCCAGAAAGCTGAAGGCGCGAGCGAGCAGTGTTTCCTGCGGGTGGAGTTTTGCGTTCCTGTCGGTTATGTAGCTCTCCCAAACCAACTTTCCTGATCCACACACAGCCGTCAGCAGCGTAGCTTCCACGGATCTGCGCTTGCCAACGTCAGTCAGCTGCGTCCAGAGCGTATGTTGAGCGATCTGTTGGCGTGCTACACGGGCAGATAGGTGTCCGTGTGCTTGGGGGGGAGATGGCGAGATGGTGAGATGGTGGAGAGACAAAGAGGAGGAGCTCCGCAGCAGGCGTGGGGGGACTGCTGATTCTATTTGGAGGGCAACGAGGGGATAGAACATGTACCGGTGTACCGGTACGACCTTTCGGCAGTTGGGCGCTCGGCAGTGCGCCACGTGCACGGCAGTGTTCACTGCTGTCACACGAACCGTGGACCAACCACCACCGAGAGGAAACAAGATTGTGAATCACAGTGCACGATGAATGGGAGCGCAAGAGGAAGAGGCCACCGCGGAAGGGGCAGAGGTAGAGGTGGCGGAAGAGTAGGGCGCGGTAGAGGCAGTCTGTATGTCGCCAACGACACCGAGCTTGTACAAGCGCCGCAGACGTCGGGTAGGGGGCAACAGCGCCGGAGAAAAAATTACCAAGACCACATGCCACAAAGGGTGAGTGTTTTTGTTCGATGTTGGTGGTAACGGAATAGTCTAGGGTCAATAATATATTATTTGCACTACATAGTACAGCAGTAGCATAATGAAAAGTAGTGGTACCTTGCTACAGCAGCCCCCGTTCCTTGTCTCTACTACTGCTGTACATGTAACTACTGCTACCGCTGATGAAAGGTGGTCGTCTACAAGTAGATGTAGAGTTGTTGTGCAGTCAGGATAATGTTGCTACACACAAATGCAAGATGAAGAGTAGGGATCTGTCATGTGCCGTAGAATAGATAATATATCGCTTTGTTTTGGAGATCACACTGCGACACTCGACGACGGTGAGTTGTTGAGAATCTACAAGGACGTTAAATGGTGAGTCCACGAAGCCTCACCCTATTATAGCTTGACTTCGATCGGTCTCGCTTGTATTCCTCGCCACATGCCGCCAAAGGAAATAGCCCACGCTCTGCGAAACTTGGGGCCTCCACATACTGCGACGATACGATCTGGTGGAAGAGCAGTCATAGAGGGCGCCGTAAACAGCAGCTGAGCGATAACATTATCGCGAAGGTTGTATTATTGAAACAAGTAGACACGGGCATAAAGCCTCCGTAGCTCCAGCAGTTGTGGGTAGCAACCAAGGGAGAGGTAGCGGCGGTTTGCCGCCGCAAGCCTTGCACGTGGCTACCGCCGTAGTTGGAGAGCTCAGCTCAAAACATAGGTTCACCTAATGAAAACTGATTACACGGGGAATCCCATGCTTTTAATTGAGTCCCCCGAACGGTCTTGAAGTCTTTCCATGGCCTTGGATGGCTACAAGATGGATGGAGCGATCGAGAGAGTTGCCGTGTAGTATACACATGTCTAGGACAAACCTCAGGTTCAGCAAAAGGAACGGGAGGAAAAAGTTGGGCTTACTACTGGCATCGCTCGCGTAATTCGCAAGAGTGGTGTATTGGCGGCCTGTTGGAAACTCTTTCAACCAATCCTACGACATTCACCGAAAATGCCTCATTTATCTCTGTGCACTGTCTCAGGATGTGGAGAAGGGGCTGCGAGATGGCACATTGTTGAAAGGGAAACTTCGCATCAACGCACGGCGTAGGTCAACTGCGTTCGTCACGGCAGATGGCGGTGTGTTGCTCTCGGATATTTTCCTTGAATCGGAGAAGGCCCGGAATCGCGCACAAGAAGGCGATCTGGTAGGTTTTTTATTTTTGCAGTAGTGAGGAGCACGTGCGCGGCATTACGGTACCGCAGTGACATCCCGCATATGTATCGCTGCCACGTCTGGTCAAGTGGTGGCACCTCTGTTTTCCGTAACAAGTCTCCAACCGTACGCCGTCGGCCGTCGGAACTTTGTGTAAATGTTTTTCTTCATTTCTGTTCATTTTTGTTCTCTGGTCACTGCCGTGTTGGCATCCATCGTCTCTAGCCCTCTTGCGCGAAAATCAAAACACCTGCTCTTCCATCTTGCCATTTTGAGTCTGGCACCCAGTTTCCAGAGTGTAAGCTTGCCACAAAACTGTTGAAACATTCGTGTCTCAGCCGCCTGTCGCATGCTTGACCGCAGGTGGTAGTCGAGCTTGCGCCAGTGACTGAATGGATGCCCTTGAAACAAGCACCGGCTCGATCGAGCATTGCGGGGTTGGCAGCAGCTCTTGAGTCGATTTCAATCACAGAAAACTCGGCGGGTGCTGATGAAACAAAGGGTGCTACATCTTGTCCGGCATGGGACGGACCGGAAGTGGCACCTCCAGTGGACGGGCTGTGGCGACCGTCGCCGAAAGTCGCTGGTGGTGCTCAAGGCGGGAATCGATCAGACAACCTGTGCGAGGCTGGTGTTCTCGCCGCACAAGGCAATCTGCAGCCACGCGGCAAGGTTGTGTTCATCATGGAGAGCGCTCATAGGGTGAGCGACAGGCTGTGCATCGTCTTCCCGCAAACCTTGTGTTCTGTGCGTTGCTCTGTTTCGGTGTTTGCCAAAGCTTGGCGTACATGCATGCGTTGTACTGCTGCCATGTCGTATGTTCCAATGACGTGTATTTCACACGCGTATCGCTTCGCACATGACTCTCCGTGGACTCCAGGAAGATCACATGGGCTCCTTGGTATGGTCGAGCCCATTGAAGGCCGACGGCAAGCTATCCGACAAGGATTCATACGTCATGTTCCATCCTACCGATCGAAGAGTACCCCACATGCTTGTAGCGAGAGGGGAGCTTCCGTCAATCTTCGTCGACAACCCGGGAGCGTATGCAAACTCCATTTTCATGGCCTGTGTCAAGGGGACTTGGTCTGCGACTTCAAAACTGCCGTGGGGGCACAACGTGCGCTTCGTGGGAGAAGCAGGGGCGATACACGCCGAGACCAAGGCATTACTGTGTCAGAATGGTACGGAAGTTTGTCATGATGGACTCGTTGTTAGTCAAGTTGACCGTCTGGGACCAGTGCCATGAGTGCATATTAACAGTTGTATGCCTTGAAATTAATCTTGTCAATACTTAATAAAGGTGTGTATTCTCACCACAAGGGTTTTTTGGCCTCCTCCGCAGGTGTCAATCACGGAGATTTCCCTCGCACCGTCTTGCGTGGCCTCGAAGCGTTCTTACCTCCAAAGAACGCTGAGGACGGCATCGACGCCGGAGCCGACATCAGGGGATCCAGGTGGAAAATCCCGGAAGAAGAAATCAGCAAACGTCGCGACTTGCGGGCAACTCGCATCTTCACGATTGATCCGACGGGGGCGAGGGACCTAGACGATGCGCTGAGTATAACCCCTCTGGCTGATGGAACGTTCGAGATCGGAGTACACATCGCAGACGTGACGTACTTCGTCCGGCCCAACTCTGACCTTGACCGAGAAGCCCGCCGGCGAGCCACCACGGTGTACCTCGTTCAACAAGCCATCCCGATGCTTCCGCCGCTGCTGTGCGAAGAGCTCTGCAGCCTCAACCCTCAAGTGGACCGGCTCACATACTCGTGCATCTGGCGCATGAACGTTGACGGCACTCTCGTCGACAAGCCTGCATGGTTCGGACGAACCGTGATCCGGTCATGTTGCAAACTAGACTATCAGACGGCTCAATACATGATCGAGGGAACCATTCTTCCCGACAGCGCATCGTCGACATCACCTGAGCTATGGGACCGCAACAGGTAACAACTGCCACAAAGAACGCAGCGGTAGTTCCACACCGAAAGTATCCTGCTTCCACCTGACGACGCCATTGTTATGCCTATCTCTGCTTTCTTCCTCTGCCAGGCGACCGACAGAGTTTACTTGCGGTGAAGTCTGTCAGGATGTTCTGCTGATGAACTCCTTAGCTAAAAGGCGGCGAGCCAAACGATTCGAGAGTGGTGCGCTCTCCCTCAACACACCGAAGCTGACTTTCAAACTCGACGACAACGGCAACCCAGCTGATTTCGGGTCGTATCCAATCAGGGACAGCAATAGACTTGTTGAGGTGAGGATTGACATTTCTTTTCCGACTAGGACCGTATCTCATTTCTCGCCCGCAGGTTAGTCCATTCCTTCCGCTCTGTTTGGAAGGTCTTGACACATATCATGCTTCCGCTGTCCGTCCGACAGTCGTTCCAACTCAAGACCGACTGTTGGACAGAATTTTGCGACAGGGTGTAATCGGTGGCCCTCATACTACCATTTTTTGCTCGGTTCGTGTATGCAGGAATACATGCTTCTGGCGAATTTTCTGGTGGCGCAACAGGTGCGACCGTTTTCCTAGGAGAACACAGAAAACCGTGGTGTGCAATCTTCTCGTGCGTGCGTACCTGACCTGACGTCACAAATACGACATTCGAATTTGCGGCTTTAACCGTGAGCTGCATGATTTCTGCCTCTTCCTGCGGTCAGGACTTTTGCTTGTAGACAGCGTTTTTGTTGTAGACGAATCGGTGAGTAAGTGTAAATCTGGTGCTACCATCCATCGTAACCCAACACGGGAATGCGTTTACTTGTGAGTTCGCGTTCGTTCACACGCGATGTTTTTCAGATGGTGGAAGGGGCAGACGACCGAGCATTTCTTCGGATGCATCCACCGCCGATTTCACCAGGTACGGTAAGGCCGTTCAGTGTCTATTTTTGTCCCGGACTCCCCCGTTTTATGCTTTTTCGATGGAAACATCTCCCTAAGGAGGACCACCACGAAACGTAAAAATACGCTTGCAGGCTCTAGATGGTTTCATGCGGTGCCGTATGCTCGGGTAAAGTGTTGATACTCACTCTGGATGTTGATGTACTTGAGGAATCTATCCACGCATGCAAAGCAACCGTGAGTGCTCATGGTCCGGGTGTTTTTGCACCTTCGCCGTACGTACCAGGGCTGAACGCTCTAAAGGAAACTCTCGCTGGATGCGGCATCGAGATCGACATAACGTCATCGGGATCGATCCAGGCATCCCTGCTGCGCCTTCGTACCCAGTGCAACGACGAAGAAATCGCTCAGGTTGGACTTGTGCTGGGGTACTCACAGACGGAAGCAAGCATTGAATATTTACAAGCAAGGCGCAGGTGGCGTGTCAAGCCACAACTATGTTATGGTGCAGTCTGCCGGTTGTGCACGTTCTGTTTGTAACGATGCTGCTTCACCAACTATTGCTATGTTGTCTCGCAGGTGTGCACGATGATGGCAACTATTCCCATGCAGAATGCGGAATATGTGGCAGCGGGAGCAGCAGACTCTTGGCGGCACTATGCTTTGAACATCCCCGTCTACACACACTTCACTAGCCCTATTCGGCGGTATGCAGACGTTATGGTGCATCGAATTCTGACAGCAACGCTGGACGGGACCGTGGAAAGCTCATACGAAGTGGATGCCATTGAAAAGACAGCTCAGCACTGCAACTACAAACGACTGGCGGCGAAGGCGGCGCAAGAACGCAGCGATGAGGTCAGCGGTGTCGACAATTTCACGAATGTCCCAGACTTGAAAACGTTCCATTTGAATCCATGGTTTCAGGTTGTCAAGAGTTGCGTTTGTGTCCAGTGCCTCTGTTTCCGAAACGGGACGAAGGAAGGGTCAATGGTCAACATCGTTATGTTCTTGCGCCGTGTCCGTCCGCTTTGTTCGCCAGGTGTATTTGGCAGTGCATGTCGCGTCCAATCCTCTTGAAGAGGAAGCCGTGGTCATTTCCGTCGGTGAGCAGAGCTTCACGGTTAACATCCCACGTCTAGGAGTGACGTCTCGGCTGTTTCTCGACAAGATACCGGACATCGCGGCGACGTACGACGAGCTCGAGGGAACAATTCACCTTACTGCATCGTCGACAGTCACCCACCAGTGGACTGACGCAAAAATCAAAATCTTTGCCAAGGTTCAAGTGCTGTGCACTGTGGCGGAAAAGACAGGGCCGATTGAAATTCTGCTTCAGTTTTTACGGCCGAAGTGAAAAGCTACTCTGTGTTGAAGTCTGTTGTGGAGGATCTATCTGAGGCATTTGATGTTTTGGTAAACTAAAAGTTAAAGTTTCGAAGCCTTTTGTGAAAATGCGTATCAACACGCAACGTGCCGGTGGAATTGGGAATTGTTGGTTCCTGGTGAAATGTGTACGTGTTTGAAACTGTCCTGACCTGTTCGATTGAAGGCTAGCTTGGGCTCAGTTTAGTGGTTGGGCGGTGTTGTTCCACCCACATTTCCCTGCATGTCGGATTGATTGCGTCCTGACTAGACTAGACTACACTGACTGGTAGAATCCTGACTTGGATCAGGCCGTTCGAAGTTCCAAAATCTCCAGTTGGAAGGCTCTTTGCCAGGTTACAGATACCGCAACCACTTAAGAAGAAGCGCCGACTCTGTTCGAGGCTCGCCGTGACTTTGCGTGAGGGTTCAAGTTTTTACGTTTGTTTTTTTGTATTCTTTTTGGCACCCTGGAATGCATACGATGGCTCCCACGTCCGCGAGACGTAATCTTCGCCAAAAATCTTTTCGCGATCTGTTTTTGTCTCGTCCTGAAAGCACCTCACGATTCTTGTGGCGCCAGTCTACTCACCTCTCGGTGTATTTGTTTCTACGATCGTAGGTTTGCAAAAGGTCGGTTGACCTCTAGGCCCCGGCGCGACCGGCGTCATGTGTGGGCAAGTTGGGAGGTTGTTACGTAAGAGGCTGTGCTGAGAGGGAGACAACATCCCGAGAAGAGTTGAATCAATCTTGACGAGAGATATCATATGTATTTGTTTTTCCAAACGAATGCAGCATGTTGCTCTTTGATTGTCGGTGGGTCGTCAGCTGTCAGGCTCCGTGGGCTCACACATGCTCATCCATGTCATGCATCATGTGATGTGCGATCCACCACGCCAAAGAGCCAAAGAGTGTCCGTTGCCCCGGCGCCACCCCACCTTTGCCCAGCATTCTCCTCTGCGGACCCCCTAAACACCCCGCCCCAGCCAGCAGCCAGCACTGACTGCCGTTCCGCTCTCCAGTCTCCACGATCACTAGCACCCAGCCACGAGAGAGAAGAAATTTTTCTATAATGGTAAGAGCCCTCTATGGTTGCCAAGCTTCGTTGCATTCGCACCTAACTGAGCTCAGATTCTCGAGCCGCGGTTCACTGTGCCTGACAGCCCTCCGATATCCCTCCCTGTCCGGCTCCATTTTAGGCCTCTCTCGCGAGAAAGTTCGCACCTCTGGCTGACCGTATCTTGGTCAGGCGACTGGTAGCAAAAACGCAGGTGAGGGCCATGTGATGCAAGGGTTGTTTGTTGTGGTGGCCTTGCCTCTGTAGTCTAGTTCGTGTTGTCTCGATTTGCCATATTGCCATTGCTTTGGTGGACTGCAACGTGTCGGTGTAGATACGTGTCGCACCGCACATTCCCCACGCCGAAGGTGTATACTGCTGTGTAGGCATCCCCTGTCTCCGCTGCCGCACACTGCTTGTCTGTTGCATCCCGACATCCCTCCCGACCGCTTTTCTCTGGGTGCATGCGTCGCCATGGCAGACAGCCGGTGGAGTCTATCTTCCCGACAGTAAGCTTGGCAAGACGAATGAGGGCGAGGTTGTTGCGGTTGGGCCAGGTCGTGTGACCGGGTCTGGAACAAAGATTGAAGTGAATGTAAAGGTTGGGGAAACTGTGCTTCTGCCGGAGTACGGCGGGACGACCTTGACACTGGGAGATGAGGAGCTCAGCTTGTTCCGCGATGAGGACATCCTCGGCAAATTTCAGGTGAGTTTTGAGTGTTGCAGAACATTGGACGGTATATTGTACCATTTGTTGGCATTGTCACGCGCGGGTCTTCTAGCGACACGTACTTGCAGTGCAGCAGCGTGTTTCTGCTGCCATACCCCTGCCACACCACTTCCGAGCACAACTGGTCTCGACTTTCCATGCTATTGTTGAGTGCTATGCATACAAACCAAGTAAATTGGTTTTTGTGACGATTGGTTAACTCACTGAAGCAACCAAGGGTGGTCGAAGGAAATAAGTTCAAAGGCAACCCAATGAATTTTACATGTGAAATCCCCCCTGAGCCCTCACCCATGATGCTTCTTTGTCATTTCCATCCTTGCCCAATCTGTAGCTAGTGTGGCGTGAGACCTAAATCCAACCACGGGGGTTCCCTTCCATATCGTTGTTGATAGCAACGTGCATTTATTTTTCACGCGTACGCAGCACATGTTTCGATATCGTGAGGTTTGTTTGAGTCACGTCTTTTTGTCTCCCGCCCGTTTCGTCCGCCTCGCTTGCCCGGAATCCACACAATGCAGCAGTAGTACCGTGCCAGAGGAGGAAGCTAAACGTCCGTACGGGCGTGGAGAATGAGCAAGCTTCGCCCATCGTGCATAGAAAGGGGTTTCTTTGGCCCCGGCAGATGGCGCACGGTATCCGTCACGCCGATCGGCCGTGTTCGCGGATGTTTTGACTCGCTCAAGTCGATTCAAGCGAAGGAAAAGGATGGTCTCAGTTTTGTCAAGAAGGGAGTCGGGGTCTGCGAATACGTGGCACTGAAGTAACGGGGGGTTGGTTTTGCTATGGTTGTCATGAGGCAGGAGGAAGGTCTCTTGCTGGTTGTATTTTTGCGACCAGTAAAAGCAGAAGCAAAACTGCCGTACGGGCGTGTGACCTGTCGCCATACACCGTATGGGGTTTCAAGCCAGACTTCGTCAAGCCTGATGTTCAATATTAAATGAACACCATCAAAGCATTGTGCTACACACTGCTGTCCCGTATGACGTTCAACCCAACATGCAAGGGGATACACCCTCTCTGAGCGATACACTTTTTGGACCGAGCAGGCAGCACGAGGTCGTTGACTGACGGAGGGTATACATATACACCGCCGCACCGTCATTTGTGGAAAGGATGGAGCACGTCCTGTTTGGGACAACAGGTTGACAAAATTTACAAACACGCACACCCTCCGCCGTACAATTTGTAGAGCGGGTGGGGCACTTGCTGTATGGAACAACGACTTCAAGGCGGCGGCCAGCTCTTGATTTGCTTTGCACCGCCCCCCTGGGCAACAGTTACATGTATCTAGCCTGGTAGTCTTGGAGACAACGCAATGGGTTACTCCTCATCGCTACTGCTGTCCTCCAAAATTGCCCGTTTATTGGATCGGGGCAGGGCTTGTGGCGAAGTCGCGTCTTGTGCGCTCCGGTCAGGCTGTTCTTGGTCGTTATCCTGCAATGTTTTCGCCAATAAATCAGCAGGGAGACGAGACACCGACGTACGTGAGTTGGTATGCCTCACCTTTCGAGCACGATGAACCAACTTCTTCATCGGACGCGTCAAGTCAAGAAGCCAAACTCTGCAAATCGAAATCACAATCGATTTCGATTTTATATAGCGAGACAACTCTACCCAGACACAAAAATGCCCGAACGTGTGCGTTGCGATGATTAACACCATGACCATGAGAGCCACAGGGCATCGGCGAGCGATAGTCCCGGGTGTCGGCGATTATCAGGCGGGTTGGAAAATCTTAAGTCTCGCGCCGATACGCCGCGAACTCAGCGAAGAGTATGCTGTGCTCTGCTGGATGCCGCCATCATGCCAAGGTAAATGCTTGCACCACAGCGGTCTGTAGGTGGCCAGATGAGTAGCGAAATGAAGGCATCTTCCATTTTAGAGAGTCGGGCAAGCAGCTGGCAAGCATTCCCGTTCGCACTTTCGATTTTCGAAATCGATCTGTAGAGTGTATTATTTTGATATTTCCATGTCGATTACGGTTCGCAACACAATCCTCCATATCAAACATCCCGCCGCGCGACAAGACCAAGTTGTCCAATCAGAGACATTTTCGATTCTCGATGGAACATGCCGGTGACAAGAACCATACTCAGTAAACAAATGACAAAAGCACTACACAACACTGGAGAAAGTGCGAGTCGAACAAACAAGGGTCAACATGCT
The DNA here is from genome assembly GCA_000310025.1 of Ectocarpus siliculosus. NCBI lineage: Eukaryota > Phaeophyceae > Ectocarpales > Ectocarpaceae > Ectocarpus > Ectocarpus siliculosus. The sequence goes on along the minus strand of FN649726.1, from coordinate 2,304,385 downwards.
TACACACCTCCGTAGAGCTGAAGAGGCCCTCCGAATCGTCGTCGCTTTCCGTCTTGTTCTTGCGCTCGAGCCTTCGAACGTGCATCGGTTTGTCCGCCCCAACATCGTCCATCGCGTTGTCCTCCTCGCCACTCGACGCCCGGTTCTCGGTGCCTGGTACCTCGAGAGGCTCGTCCGCACTCTCGCCGCCGTCTTCCCCTGGTGAAGCTGCGCTTGCCGCCGACAAACCGAGCTTTTTCACCCTAGCCTTTATTTGCTCTTCTGTGCGTTGCTTCACCTCCATGTCGTCAGCCGCACTGAGCACCGCAACCGCGCTGGTGGAGCCGGCGTACAGAGGGTACTGCTCGCGCAGGAAGGCGTCCTCCTGATGGTGATGTCGGCAGCCGTCAAATGGAATGAAATCAGTGGCCTTGCAGATTCAACAGGAATCATTGACATTGCGCGATACTGAGAAATCCTTCGAGGCCGCAGAGCTAAGACGCATGCCCAATATTTTAAGTCTCCGCACCTTCATGGCAACCGTATGATGCACACATACGACTACATGTAGAGCAGTTACCTTTTTCGACCAGCGCGGTGCCCGCTTCTTGGCAGCCCCAGCTGCAACCTTTTTCGCGTCTTTCTTGTCCTCCCGACGGCGCCGCCCTGCTTTGTCTCTCTTCCCCTTCTTCCTGCCGGAAACCGCTCCTTCGCCATCTCCACCCGCCTCCGCCTCTTCGTCGGCCGCGTCTGGGGCATTCTCGTCCCATTCCTCCTCGTCCTCGGCGACTCCAGGCAGGTCGTCGTCGCCCCCCCCAATTTCTCCCTCTGCCGCTTTGCCTGTGACGGGTTGATAGTCCTCGCCCTCGCTTCCGCTCTCTTCGTCCGTATCCAACGATTTAGTTGCGGCCCGTTTCTTCCTCGATTGTTGGTCCTACCACGATCGCATGAGCCACACGCGGGAAACGGGATGGAAATGGTAGCGAGAAGCTTCAACCGAGGACGGAATCACTCACATAGGTCTGGGGCAAGTGAACTACTACGGTTGACACCCCAACGGGCTCTTTTCAGAACAAGTTGATACCTGTTTCAGGCCGTGTCCTCCAAGTCTTGGAAGTTTTCACATTTTCTTGGAGAAGGGGAAAATCATCCAGGTTTCTCCAGGTTCTAGAACGAACGCTTCCTTTAACGTTTGTAGGTCTCTTTTACTCAAAGAGTGACAACGCGGCCCACATAGTAGGCCGCTCTTCTTGGCGACAGGCAGCTTCGGCCGCTTTTTGACATGATTCCCAGCTGTGGCATCGCATGTGACCTACCCACCACACAACCCAAATACTGGGCAAAAACACACCAATCATGTTTCGACGGGTTTTCTCCTAAACGTACGCATCAGCAGTCGAATTCTACCATGTTGTTGAGTACGAAGTTTTGGGCATGTGACTTTTGCGAAGGCTTAGCCGGACGAAGACATCCTCGACGATTTTCGAGCATTTCCACAAAGCCCCATTTTGGGGTGAACAGAAGGAACGTGACGAATCAGCCTGACTAAGCTTGGTACCACAAGAGATCGAGTTTAAACAGCGTTCCATGATATTATAATCAGGTCTGTATTTTCTCACCTCGGGATGGGCGGAGCTAGCGGTATGGTAGACGTTGACCAAACTCTCGCAGAAGGGATGAGGTTGGGGGTGTTGGAAGAAAGCCTCCACGAAGACCAAGTGGTTCTTCTGCGCCAGAATGCCGAAATGCCGTACGACAGACCTGTGCCAATAGACGTCGTCAAGAGTTTTAATCGTAAACATTCGACAACGGGATGATTTGAACTGCACCGATGAAATCCACGTATAGGTCCCGTGTCAGGCATCCGTCATACGCGACTTGTGGTCAGCGATCCGAACACCAGGGGAGCCACTTACAGGATGAAGTGCACGAGGTGCTTGAAGGAAGGCTTGCGGGTGAAAGGATCATCCAACACCTTCTGGAACACTCCAAGAGTGTAGACGTTGTACAGCATAGGCTCGCAGGTGACTCTGTCGCTGGCTTGACCACTGCCCTGTTCGGTGGTCTCCCCTCGTCGCTTCTTCGGGGCGTCTCCCTGACGGGTTCATCGTTTGGTCAACAACGTGAGATGAGGGTTGGCGTTGGCCATCAAAATTGCATGGTGAAGAAGGTCGCAGCCTTGCCACACTACCCCACCAGAATATAGTACATTTTTTATGCATGAGTCGACACGCGCTAAAGTGCAACACCGACTTGTCGACGTTGTCCTGTGGCCCGAAGGTGCCATCGTACGGCATCCCGTGCCGTCAACACAAGTACACACAGCACGATACCTTCCCCCCACTGCTCTTCGCTCTGAGCATGCCCACCGACACAACCGAGGTGAAAATAGTAGAGTACTTTTCGCCGGAATCAGAGACACAACCGACGCTCACCGTGAAGTTTGACAGACGCATCATGAAGGACAGGATGTAGTGATTCGTCCGGGCGCTGTTGGTCGCGTAGTGCTCCAGCAGGTTGCTGTACATGCGTACAGTGCTGTTGAAACATTCATGGAAAACAGGCGAGAGAGGTGGGCGTGGAGATGCCTGGATGAGTTTTAAATCAACAAATGGAAGGCAGGTGGTCGACACGGAAGCACTAATCCATACGAAAGCAGCGAAGGAATTGTTTTTGAACCACCTCAGCAAGTATCCAGAGAAGCACAGAGAACCAAAGGAACTTGCACAGTTCGGTATAAACTAGAACGTCTGATTCGCCTGTAGTGAACCGTTGGCCACACTTACGAGTTGGTCGCCAGTCTCCGGAAGTAGCGCTCAAATTCAAACTTCTTCGCAGAGTCGACGCGGTCCTTGACAGCCTTGTCGACATTCCCTTTCGCGTCTGGCCCATCCGTCGAGCTAACGTCGACGCCCCCGATGTGTGTGTGGTTATCTTTCTTGTACCACTCCAGAGTCTTGAGCGTGGTGTGGACAAGCTCCACTACATGGCAGAGGAAGCTCTTGGTGTACTTTCCAGGCTGCCAGTTGCGCACGATGTCGTGGAGCTTGTCTGAAAACGGTTGTGGGAGGGTAAGCGTGGGCATCAAGCGATAGTCAACGTACGGATTCATGCGGCGCAACCAACGATATTTCGCGATATCCTCCGAATCAATATACTTGCCCAACACACTGGCTGGCCTCTCACGGATGCTTACCGGTGACGCCGTCTGACATCGCCCGATGCCATGACCCCATCGCGTACGCATTGAAACCCAGTGGTGGCCCTAGAACCACATTGTTTCATTGGATTCGTATGCACCTGCTCGGGTTGTGCCCTACGAACAACGTCTCCCTATACAACTACTCAGAGATTGTTGCAGCTGTGGTGGCCCTTCAGTGGCCGTAGCATGGCCCTGCAATGGCTCACTGGTGGAGCAATGGCCGAAACCATTGCTTTCCAAAAGTGACAATCATTCGTTCAAGACGTAGACGGTGGACCCGTGGACGTGTCTTTTGCGACAGGTGGGTATGGAGAGTACGGGTGCATATTGCTGAAATAATCCCAACAAAAGAGACCCGAGAGCATCACTGACGGCGAGGCGCAATACAAGGCGACGTTGGCAACATAATCGCGCAGCAGGATCGTGTGGCGTGCACAAGTGGGATAGGCGCGGACTGCCTATGCGAAGAAAGTAAGTCATCACGAAAAAAAACAGGCAAGGGGCACGCAGACCCCAACCCTAACCCCAACATAGCAAGTGCTATACTTTATCCAGCATGTTTGCTTACTTGGAAAAACCTGCGTAGACTACTGACAGGCGCACAACACGCTACACAACATCACAAGACCTACCGAGGGGTTCCGACGCGTAGAATATTCTGGCCAAGAGACCCAGCGCCACCAGCTGGTGCGCCTTCTCGGAAGACTCGTTGAGCATCGTCTGGTACGTCAAACGCCAAGATGACAAGAGCACGTGAGTGCCAGAAAAGACATGGACTGATACAACTCGCCAGTGAACCAAGCAAGGCTGGTCCAGGAGGAAACAAAGTGGACAACGCCGTGGAGACGGATGACTGATGGAGCACTTCCAGCACTTCCGAGACGCTACAACAACTGAATGCCATTCGATGCACTGCGTGCCCTGTTGCCACCCATGACACGAACCGCAGAAATATCGGAACATAACTACGACAGCCAGTCATCAAGATCACCTCCATTTAACACTCACCACGATATGCATCATCTCCTTGAGCACGGCCACGCACCCTGCAAGCCTCGTTGTGCTCTTCTCCGTAATGGACGTCTCAACCTCCCGCAGTACCAAGTTGAAGGACATGAGGTCCATCGTCTCCAGGACGTGCCCCAGCTCAAACTTGGGTAGGTCGACACCTTTTTGCCCGGCTTCAGCAGCATCCCTTACCGCAGCTTGGTGGAGCTTGTGGTGAAAGCTCATGAAGAAAGCCATGAGTCGGAACATCATTCCTTTGTCCTCGGGTTGCAACCGAGACGAGTCGATGCGAAACTCGTTCTGACCAAACGAAATGCCGGAATTGATTGGCAAGTCAGCGAGGAACACGAAAGGTCTAAGATGTAATACTAGCTGCAAGAGTGGAGAGGATGATGATATCCTCGAAGCTCATGGTACCGACTACGAGACAACCTCCAGGGTCCAAGTATCCGTACCGGCGTCTACATTAATCGTCCTGTAAAATGATTTGGAGTGGCTCACCTTGATGCTTCTCATGAAGGGGTCATACGCCGTCTTGAGGAACGAGCAGCAGAACTCGTACAAGGCTTCGCGGGCGAGTATTGCTTTGTGGCTGTTGCAGCGAAGGCACAAAGGAAGAGGTACACATGGTTATGACACGAGATCGAAGAAAAAAAGTAGTGCACATTTCGGTGTTCTAGTGGTATCCACGAAAACCGCTAGTCGCAAGGGTCGTGAGGTCGAATCCCCATGGGGTGAAAAATTAACAAAATTTGCGGGTGAAAGCGAAATATAGCTGAAAAAGCTCTCGTGAGTACCAAACTTCGACGTTAGCACCGTTGACGAGGGAAAGGGATGGTTGGACCCTTCTCGCGATAAAAATAAAATTCAGCACGCACCGCAGGAGGAAAGTGGGGCACGAAAATATAAATAAAAAGAAGAAAAAAGCCCTGGTGTTTACCCCCTCCTGTGTGACCCTGGATGGTTGTGGTTGTACGAAAAAATACACTGAAAAGTGTAGTACTCTACAAACACTGAAACGTGTAGTACACGTCTCATCACGAAACATGGTGGGGCTGTCGCCATAATAAATAGGACGATAACAACAACAACAAACATTTCGGTCGGACCACACTTATATTGGACCAACACATGGAGTGCCCAGGCGTACAAATGGACTCAACCGTACTACAGTAGCGTCAAGTTAGCACCGTCGTCGCGTCACCTGTCCGACAGACCAGAAGAGTGTCCTGAAACGTCGTCGACCGTAAATGTCTTGGCACTTTTCTTCTTCTTGCGGGTTGCCTGAGGTACACAATCCACGCGATCCTTGAAGGGATTGGCTACCATCTTTGCGTTTGCCCCATTACCTCCTCCGACTTGCAGCGTCCCCCCAAACCTAGCGTGGCGGCTGTGCGCGAAAATACCCAAAACGAAGGAAGGGCGGGGTGGTCAATCGCGTGGTATCAGTCAAATACTGTCTTGCCGTTGCTGCAGTCTGGCTTTGCGGCGAGCACGAACACGTACGGCACGTTACGCTTCACACTCGTTCAGCACCTCCCGCGGAGTGAGCGTAGGGTGAATAAAAAATGCAGACAATCGGTATGTGCACGTGAGCCCATGGGATTAGCAATACCGCTTCAACGGCACTTCCGAGCCTGAAAACAAAACATCACCTGTGCATCTGCCCAGCCCCAAGCCCCCGCTTAGTCTTCTCTTTCGCCAGAACGCTCATGAGCGAGCCCCCGCTCTGTCGAGCTGGCGAAGGCAAACCAGCGGATCCCTTCGAAGCCCCTCTCTGCGCCTGCAATCGGTGAACTGCGATAATTGCTCCGGGCTCCTGGTCCCGGATGATGAAGTGGAAAATCTCGACGAGGAGGAGGTTGAGCTTGGCGTTCTCTCTCGCGTGCACGTCCTGTGCCAAGAGCAGCAGGATGTCTAAAAGCAGAGCGTCCTTGAAAAGAGCCACGAGCTGCTCGTGCATCTGGGTGTAGTGGTCACCCAGCGACGTGGCCATACCGGGAGTCGGGTCTTGTATGTTGAGGACGTTTCTCAGCAGCGTCAGGCACAACTCGATGGAAAAGTTGTCCGCGTCCGTACGAGCCACTCCAGTGTGGCTGAGCGGTTCCTCGAGCATTCCCACGACGACCGAAAGGACGTCCTTCGAGATGAAAGCACGCTTGAACGCGTGCAGAGCGGCCTGTTCAGGATCACCAAGGCGCAAGAGGTTCATGCATGCGTGAGTAGGCGAACGTCAACGGAGGAACCCCACATGTATTGAAACGGATGTTGTCGTCTTGGGCTCAAAACGAAGTCTGGGAGCCAGTAAACTGAACTTGGCGCATTCCAGCCGGAACGAGAAAGCTCGAGTGCACTGCTCACGTCGCACGACGCAGCGCAACACCGCTGTTTATCACTCGGATAGACTTCGCATGGAATGTACAAAGTCGATGCCAGGCGTACACAACACGACCGCTCGTCTCCAGCAAAGAGTGCAAAACCAGTCAAGTCTGAACCGCCTGCGCCCTGAGACCTTGGTGTGCAGTCTCCTCGCAAGATCGATTGAACCTGTGTTGAAGGCAAACACGATCAAGTTTCCTCACAAAAAAAACTTGCTGCAGTTTGCATCTGGTGGCTCGTTGCCAAATGAGTAAAAGATGGCGCAAGCGAATCATGAGGTGAAACGGGCTGTATCATGCCGAACCAAGTCTGGACCATAGCCTTGCAGTCTTGCGTTGTGAGTCCAGCAGTTGTGCAAAACGGCTGCCATTGCCTTCGCGAACGGCACAACACAATCTTCACAGCCGATCAGAAGAAAGAAAGACAAAGATGGAGTATAAATTTAGCGAGCAACGGCAACGGGCTAGGATAATCATTATCACCTGAGTGTCTACAGCTGGTCCTAAACTTCAATGTAAAGCTCGCCCACCTGCTGGGACATGGCGTTCTCTCTCCGGCGCATCTGCTGGTCCCGAACATCACCCTGCGCCTTGGGGTTGATAGGCTTTGACAGAGCCTCTTCGGACTGCTTGGACAGCGGCATTGTGAGCATGACGTAGATCTTGAAGAGGGTATTGACAAGCACGGCGTCGTCCCTACACTCCAGGATAAGAGGAACTAGCTTGTGTTGCACCACGCGCCACGACGAGAGGGTGATGCAGATCTCTCTTGTGTTCTCATCATCTCTCCGCAGCGCCCTGGTTTATTAGAGCAGGCGCGGAGGTTGGGTCAATATTCGGAAACAATTGGTCGAGAGTCACCATGCTGTGAGAACTGACAACGCCCCCATGTTGCCCAACGCGCAGCGTCGGCTGTGTGTCGGCTCATATATTGCACCTCCTCGACCCAATAGGGCGTTGTATCTGCTGTGCTGCTGTAGTCTACTACATGCCGGAGGCACACGGCCACAACACATAAAACGTGGAAATCGATGTGGATCTACGCACCTCTGGAGATCCTGCAGCCACTCTAAACAGTTCTCTCCGCGTACAAACCGCTGATGTTGAACGGCTGGTTCCCCATCGCCACCGCCGTGCTCCGACGCCTCTGAACTTCCGAGCGCGCTGCAGACGAGCAACAGCTCTTTCAGCATGTGTTTTTCGAGGGTCGACATGGTCAAATCGGCTCAGGTGGAGGAGAGCCTCCCACTAAATTCGGCGTAAGTAACTCCTCGAGCACGCTGATGATGGCCCGTGCTGCTGACTCTCCCTCACAGCTGCTGCGCGTCGCCAGGGAACACCCAGCAGGACGGCGGTTGTGTGGGCTGGCCTTGGCCTTCTTGCCTTCTTGCCTTCTTGCCTTCTTGAGAAAATTCAAACTGGTAGGCAGCCCCTGCTGTGAAACACGCCTGCATGCTGGAACACCCGCCAACGCGGCGCAATTAGCCTCGCGGCACGGCATGAGAGGCACGAGTCCGAGGCGTGTGCCAGGTAGACCCACGAAGGCTACACGAGTTCATCCAGGAACCCGCCAGCTAAGTCCATTCCCAACAGCATTGAAGCATTCGTCGTTCTATGGCGTCAAGCGGGGCTAGTGCGTGGCCGTATATTGGCCTCTTGGCTCTGGTGCCCGGCTTGCTTTTTCTTCGACCGAAGCGAAAACCTGACGAAGCGGACATCGAGGAAGAAGAGGAGGCTGCACCTAACGATACCATCAATGTCTACTTTGGCTCGCAGACAGGAACGGCCGAAAGTTTCGCGCAGACAATCGCTGCGGAGGGCCGGCGGCATGGCTTCCACATTGACGTGGTTGACTTGGAGGAATTTAGTGCTTCGGAACTCTTGGAGAAGGGCAAGGCTATCTTTCTGATGGCCACATACGGCGACGGCGAACCCACCGACAACGCCAGCGAGTTCACCACGTGGTTGAAAAACGAGAGTGGTGAACTGGAGAGCGATTATCTTGCTACTGTCGAGTTCACGGTCTTTGGTCTGGGCAATACGCAGTACGAGCACTACAACATGGTGGGCAAGAGCACAAACGAGGGAATGGAGAAGCTTGGGGCACAGCGCATGTTCGAGTACGGGGAGGGTGATGACGACAATCAGCTCGAAGAAGACTTCGAAGCGTGGAGAGAGAAGATGTGGATGGCGTTGGTGATGAGATTTGGTGGCATGGGCGGCGTAGATGGAGTAGACAAAGCTGTGGACCTACCGTTCTCCGTCAAGATGCTGACGGCAGCTGAAGCGGCGTGTCATGCTGGGGTTAGTGAAACTGCCGCCGCTTCCTCGTCCAAGTTTTACTGGCATGGATGCGACGCACCCGTCGTTGTCAACCGCGAGCTCCGAGCTCAGGCTCCCGGGGTGGGATCTACGCGGCACGTCGAGATCGACCTCCAAGGCACCAGTGTAGGCTACCACACGGCGGACAACCTTGCCATCTTGCCCTTGAACGACGCCACCACGGCGGAAAAACTGTGCGCACAGCTTGGCTACGATCCAGACTCCTTCTTCATCCTCGAGCATGACGACAACCACAAGCCGGTGTTTCCCACACCTTGCACCGTGCGAGACGCGTTCCTGCGATTCATGGACATTATGGCCATTCCTCGCCGCAGCTTGCTGGAGCAGCTGACGCCTTACGTAGAGGACGACGCTGAACGCGAGGCCATGCACCTCCTGAGCTCGAAGGAGGGCAAGGAGAAGTACCACCGCGAGGTGGAGGAGCCTGGGTGGACGCTGGCCGACCTCATCCTGGAGAGGTTCTCTAGCCTCAGCATGACGTTGGATCACTTTTTGCACGTCGTTCCCCACCTCCACCCCCGCTACTACACGATCTCGTCGTCGTCGTCCGTGTCGCCGTCAAGGGTGCACATCACTGTGGCGGTGCTGGAGCAAGACCGGAGCCAGGGTCGCCTGTATCGCGGTATCTGCTCGAGTTTCCTCAGCAGCCTGGAACCTCACGATGGAGCTACGGTGGAGGGAGCCACCATAGACGGCAGTGGGTCGAAGTGCCGCGTGTTCGTGCGAGAATCGACGTTCCGGCTGCCGGCGGACTCGTCTATCCCGATCATAATGATTGGGCCGGGGACAGGGGTCGCCCCGATGCGCGCGCTGCTCCAGGAGAGGGCCTGGCAGAAGGAGCAGGGGTTGAGTGTGGGGCGGAACGTGTTGTACTTCGGGTGCAGGTGCAGAGACCAAGACTACATCTACAGGGACGAGCTGGAGGCATACCAGGCAGACGGGACACTTGACAGCCTTCGCTTGGCGTTCAGCCGTGAGGGGTCGTCTAAGGTGTACGTGCAGCACCTTCTCCGCGAGGATGCTGCTGAGATGTGGGGCTTGCTTGAAGGCGGTGCGTACGTGTATGTGTGTGGGGGTACTAAAATGGGTACGGATGTACACAGCGAGTTCAACCACATAGCTCAAAGTTGCGGGTTGATGGGGGTGGAGGAGTCGAAGGAGTATATGAAGGGCTTGCACGACGCTGGTCGATTCGTACAGGAGTTGTGGTCGTAAGTTTTGACGAGACGGGATTGCTATCATACTGACGAGAGCTTGGTACACAGGTCGATTCCCCACTCGAACGGCATACTTCAACAACCTTTTTTCATTGGCTTTAGTAGGGAGGCCAGACGGTGCGTACGATCGAAACCGGTCCCAATCAGTGGTGAAGTCATTTGAGATTAATCGGGCCTAGGGAATGTTGTGCACCAACTCCCCCGGTGCTGTTTCTCATCAGTTTTCCTTGTGATATTTCCTTTGGGCCTAGCTTTTTTCGAAGCGTGAGAGAGTGCGGCAGAGAGAGTGCAGCAAAAAGAGACAAGTGTACTTCTGTAGATGCAACAGCTACTCACCTATAGGCCATGAGGGCAGCCCGCGACAGGGTGGTGGGCACAGACAGTCATGGAAGGGTTCATGGGTGGTCGCGGTGCGGCCGGTAGGGCAAGTTGTCCTTGTAGACCTTGAAAAGATCAGTGGTGCGGCCGCCTCAACATCTCTATTGAAGTATATTCTCATGATCAGAGAAAATATCAGTGAGAGGGCTCGTAAACCCGTTGTAGCGGGTTTTTGTAACTTCATATACTTCTCTGTCCCCCCCCAATGTAAGCCCTGCCGGCTCACGCAGCACCTGTGACTTTCCCACAAGCACGCAAGCACACCAGCACACTCAGTGGCTCCCGAGGTTCGGGCGAGGGCATAGGGCCAACTTGGTGCGAGCAACAAAAAAATCAAACCTTGAGGTCTGGAAATCAAGAGAAAATGTCGGTTGTTTCAGCGTCATCCGAGCTTGGCTGCAAGCCTCTCGCCGCCAAACGATCGCTACAAGAAAAAGCACGCGGCCGGAGCCGTCTGTGAGACCATCCACACATGATTCAGCAAGCAGGTGGCAAGAGGATACATTCTAGGTGGCCCGAGTGAAGTGGTGTGGTGACACAACATGTGCAAATACAACCACCAACGGCAGCACCAGGTTCAGCACAATCTTTTCCGCTATTAGGTGAAAAGGGTTGAAAAAAGCGGCGTGTAGCTCATGAGCTCGTGCACCAAGCATGAGTATCGACGACCAAGTGAGACTTTGTATATTCTGCACCAAACCTTGTCGAGCCACCGATGATGGACTGTCTTTTCGTAAAACAAGTAGGCGAAAACTTTTCAAAAAAAGAGGCTTTCCCGAAGGAGCACCAGAAACAAGTCACACCCATAAATGAATATTTTCCACGTTTACTACAATGCTCACGTCTCCCTCTCACCCGGGTGCAACCGCTTTCAATTTCCTGCTTTCCTGCAACCACCTGCGAAAGCATAGGTCACTACAGATACGGCAGCAGCGGCTGTGGAAAAATGCGAATACCCGCTGCGAAGTCGTCTGATGTTGCGGCTGCCTGTGTCGAACCCTGGAAGAATCGGAGACGAGTACTAGTCGCTCTCCGCACACGCATTCTATGGACGGAAAGAGGTGCACGAGACCCAAAACCCACACCATCACGACTGTGAGAAAATACTGAAAAACAGTCAGTGTTCACCTGACTTGCATATTGCACCACTGCATGCATTTATTGAACAAGGTTCCCACCAACCATCCCAACCTAAAGACTCGCGTTGCTACCCCACGACTACTGTAGGACTACGGGGGTGAGTTGGGGCACTCGATACGTCACGAACATCGAAACACACGTTTGGCGCCGAATTCAGACACGCGACGAAAATGACAACGAAACAGTCGATAAGCCGTTAAGAAGCTTCGATACACACAGGAGGGCGGGATGGGATTATTATTAGTGTCGCCCCGTCAATACCAGAGTACGTTGCTTCAACAGAGAATCAAGCGGCTCCCACGTCCACCGTGGACACTACCACGGCAACAATATGTCCATTTCACAGAAAACTTTGATAATCATACGGCGATTACGTCGTGCAACTTTTCGGTGTATGCACACGCAGTTCAGTAATACGCACGGAGAGTACACCCAAAAACAAGCTTAAAAACTCCCTACCTCTGTCGGGGACAAACTCACTCACGACCACAACTCCTGTACGAATCGACCAGCGTCGTGCAAGCCCTTCATATACTCCTTCGACTCCTCCACCCCCATCAACCCGCAACTTTGAGCTATGTGGTTGAACTCGCTGTGTACATCCGTACCCATTTTAGTACCCCCACACACATACACGTACGCACCGCCTTCAAGCAAGCCCCACATCTCAGCAGCATCCTCGCGGAGAAGGTGCTGCACGTACACCTTAGACGACCCCTCACGGCTGAACGCCAAGCGAAGGCTGTCAAGTGTCCCGTCTGCCTGGTATGCCTCCAGCTCGTCCCTGTAGATGTAGTCTTGGTCTCTGCACCTGCACCCGAAGTACAACACGTTCCGCCCCACACTCAACCCCTGCTCCTTCTGCCAGGCCCTCTCCTGGAGCAGCGCGCGCATCGGGGCGACCCCTGTCCCCGGCCCAATCATTATGATCGGGATAGACGAGTCCGCCGGCAGCCGGAACGTCGATTCTCGCACGAACACGCGGCACTTCGACCCACTGCCGTCTATGGTGGCTCCCTCCACCGTAGCTCCATCGTGAGGTTCCAGGCTGCTGAGGAAACTCGAGCAGATACCGCGATACAGGCGACCCTGGCTCCGGTCTTGCTCCAGCACCGCCACAGTGATGTGCACCCTTGACGGCGACACGGACGACGACGACGAGATCGTGTAGTAGCGGGGGTGGAGGTGGGGAACGACGTGCAAAAAGTGATCCAACGTCATGCTGAGGCTAGAGAACCTCTCCAGGATGAGGTCGGCCAGCGTCCACCCAGGCTCCTCCACCTCGCGGTGGTACTTCTCCTTGCCCTCCTTCGAGCTCAGGAGGTGCATGGCCTCGCGTTCAGCGTCGTCCTCTACGTAAGGCGTCAGCTGCTCCAGCAAGCTGCGGCGAGGAATGGCCATAATGTCCATGAATCGCAGGAACGCGTCTCGCACGGTGCAAGGTGTGGGAAACACCGGCTTGTGGTTGTCGTCATGCTCGAGGATGAAGAAGGAGTCTGGATCGTAGCCAAGCTGTGCGCACAGTTTTTCCGCCGTGGTGGCGTCGTTCAAGGGCAAGATGGCAAGGTTGTCCGCCGTGTGGTAGCCTACACTGGTGCCTTGGAGGTCGATCTCGACGTGCCGCGTAGATCCCACCCCGGGAGCCTGAGCTCGGAGCTCGCGATTGATGCTGACACAGGCATCAACCGCGTGCCAATGAAACCTTGTTGAGCAAGCGGCCTTGGACTCCTCTGTCGAGGCAATGGCAGCTGCTTCATGTTCGGTAAGCATCTTGACGGAGAACGGTAGGTCCACAGCTTTGTCTACTCCATCTACGCCGCCCATGCCGCCGAACCGTTTAACGAGGACCCCCCACATCGCCTCCTTCCATTCTTCGAAGTCTTCTTCGAGCTCATGGTCGTCATCACCCTCCCCGTACTCGAACATGCGCTGGGCACCAAGCTTATGGAGGTTTTCGTACATGGTCCGACCCGCCATGTTGTAGTGCTCGTACTGCGTGTTCCCGAGACCGAAGACGGTGTAGTGCAGCGATCTGAGACGTTCACTAGACATACCACCTGCTTTGTTTGCCACCAAATTGTAGAACTCGCTGGCATTATCAGTTGGGTCCCCGTCACCATACGTGGCCATGATGAAGATAGCCTTGTGGGCACCCTCGAATTGCTCTTCGTTGAAGTCTTCGAGGTCGACCACAGTTGTCTTGAACCCGTGAACAATACCTTCGGCAGCGACGATCTGGGCGAAGCATTCTGCTGTTCCCGTCTGAGAGCCGAAGTATACCGTCAGAGCTCCTCCAGGCCATTTGCTGAGGTCGATGATAGAGTTGCGCCGGCGCTCCTTGGTTTTGGTTGCGGAAATGCGCCTGTTCCATGCGAGGCACTGCTGTACGGCCGCCAGAGCAGACACAGCAACGCAAACTCGGGTATAATAAGCCCAACGATGGTCCTCCTCCGTGTCTTCCATATTTCAGTGTCACAACAGATTCGTGGATCTTACTCCTTGCTACACTGTCCGTTCTCCTCTTGAGCAAACAGGCAGGGGAGTAGCATTCCGCGCACGCGTGTGTGCTGCGTTTGACCGGTCTGATATCCATGTATCCAATAACATCCGTGAACCGTTCCTATTGGTCCTCCCTGTCGTGATCTTTTTCACACACTCACTGCCGTACAACCCAATTGCATAACCCACCCTATAGACACACATATGCATAGATAGAAGTAACCTCGATATACCCCTTGCTTGCCTCGGGACCAGTCTGTGGCGAGAGGAACTACCCTGCCCATAGTTGTACGGTGGGAGATGCTTTTGACATGCACCAGCACAGCAGCAGGAATTCGTGGGATGACTTGCCTCCTCCGCTGTGTTTTGATTGGACACGGGATGCCCATATGACAGTCCCTCTCCTTGGCGCTTCTGCTCATCTGCGCAATGCATTCCTGGGTCCCTACTCCTTCCCTCTCTCGCTCTCTCTTTGGCCCACGGACTTAAAACACAACCAAGTTATTCACACGCCTACAACAACACTGCCCAGCAGCCAGCAAATCCTGATTTTGAACGGGATCATTGCCGTTGCCACCAAGATGCCGCTGTCAGGAAAGGTCGTCGTTGTCACCGGGTCTTCAGGGGGGATCGGAGCGGCCATCGCGAGCACACTTGCCTCTGCCGGTGCCAACGTAGTGCTCGGTGCGCGCAGGATTGAGGAGCTAGAGAAAGTCAAGACCAAGATAGAAGCGGAGGTTGGCGGCGATAGAGTGATGGTGTGCAAGGTAGACGTCACCAAGCGAGACGAGGTCAAGGCACTAGTTGCTGCAGCTGAAGCTGGCTTTGGCCCAGTAGACGTCATGGTAAACAACGCAGGTGAGGACCACGATATTCGCGGGACCTGAGAGCAAGACCCCCTTTATCGTGTAATGTCGTCTAAGTGGCCTGGCTCTCACAGGTGCATGGTCTAATCTTGAACTGCGGGTACAGCAGTGTGAAGTGGCGCACAGTCACCGATGTTCTGGTGAAAACGGACGTGGTGTGATATTTTGATGCGTACTTGTACCAGACTGCTGTCATGTGGTACTGATGTACAAATACCCACTTTTAGACACGACTATTACAAGGTACCGCAGTACGAAGCACAAACACGAAGATGTTTACACCACGTTGGATCCTGGTCAGTTGCAGCTACTAGAGAGTGCGAAAAGGTAACCAAGAACTTAACTGCGCTCTATGCATAGTCTACTGCTGTAGTTCGCCGGGGTTGTATTTTCTGGATGGCGACACCCGAGAAAACTGTAGATACATCCGTCGTAGTTGGAGCTCGGATGAGAAAAAAAAACAAGAGATTTTGATTGAGTAAGAGACACACCTCCGCGCTGGATCTTGCACTGCATCCTTCGTAAATAGATAATACCACGATGCTCGACGGTGGCGCGGAAACAAGGAACTGCGCCTCGTCCGGTATAACACGTTTCATCACCCGCCCCAACTGTGCACGACCTATCTATGTAGTCCACGTGCCGGTGCTAATCATCGTCAACGCGGTCATGATCGGCGTGCTGAAAGACAAAATCTGAGCATGCTGTGGCGCGTCGGCAGGTCACGGAGAGTTGGCCAATGCTCGGCAACAACAGGCGTTTCTCTATGTGCACTTACAGACGAGCCCACAGATAAGAAACGTCAATCCGGGTAAGGCCATCTATTACGGTTCCTTTTTTTGGCTGTCTTTTTCTTTCTTTCATCCCAACAAAAGATAATTGGCCATGGAACCCCTTCTTGCGTGTCTTATTTAGCAAAAAAAAAGACATAACAAGACAACCCGTTGTGGACACGCCATCCTGTCTTTTTTTCAGCAAGATTTGGACAGGATTGGGCTGTCAAATTTGTTGTCTTTTTTTGTCACAGTCACATGACTCGCCTACAAACTTGAATCTCTCGACGGTTGATCCCCGCAAACTCTAACGGTGGTCACACGGGTTGTATCATGTGGCTGGTACGGAGTCGGTAGCACCGGCGGTAGCCGTTGTTTTTTCATTTGGCTGGACCAGGTGGACGACCCGATCTGTGCAACAAACAAGCAGCAAAACGAGCCGAGAGAGCCCGGACACAGCAGCAGCGGTGGGTCATTTTTCGTGTACTGCTGTCAACTTTGCGAACCCAACTTCAGGGCGTCCTATAGCCTCCTGGTCTGTATCAACCACCACACAAGACGAACCATACGCACAGCTCGTGGCACATACTTTTGTCACCGCTGTTGCTTGAGTGGGTTGCGAGGGATTACCGGTAAACCAAAGTTGCGACACGGGCAAAGAGCAAACAAAGTTGCTTGAAGACGCGGTGGGTCATTTTTCCCGCTTGTCCACCACTCTCACGCTCACAATTTCTGAGCGCCCTATAGCCTCCTGGTCTGTATCAGCCACCACACAAGACGGACCATACACATAGCTCGTGGCGCATACCTTTGTCATCCGCTGTCGCTATGAGGGGGTGACGAGGGAGTGCCGGTAAACCAAAGTTGCGACACGGGCAAAAGAGAGAAAAAACAACTCGTTGCAGGCGCGGTGGGCTTTTTTCAGGGTGCTGTTGACTCTCGCCACCTCAGTTTCCGTGCCTCCTATCGCCCTGTGGCCTCTATCAGCCGCCACACATGACGGACCATACACACAGCTCGCGAGGGATAGCTTTACCGTTGCTCCTCCTTCACTCTGTGAGGAAATATCATCGAAAAACTAATTTGGTGGTACATGTATGTATGTGTGACGAATAGCAGCCGTTGCAGAGAGTCTCTTTTTTTGGTCGACGATTCGGATGAGAAAGGGTCCACCAGCACAGAAAGAAACGGGTCATTTCTTTTGTAGATCCCTTGTTAGGTCGTCCCTGTGGGGGCAAAAAAGATCTCCAAAAAATGACCATGTAAGGCCTTATTTTTTGTCCCTTAATTGGTGATATTTTTCCCAGTAAAGGGACGACCCAAAAAATGATACTTTACACAATCATGATGACCCGCTTCCTTCCGTGCTGGTCGATCCTTTTTGCTCATCAAAGTCATCGACCAAAAAAAGGTAACTCTGCAACGGCCGTTCGTCATACATACATGTACCTTCCCACCGACTTGGTTTTTCGGTGATATCTCCGCACAGAGTAAAGCAGCAGCAATTGTAATGCTATCCCTTGCGAGCTGTGTGTATGGTCCGTCTTGTGTGACGGCTGATAGAGACCACAGGGCGATAGGAGGCACGGAAACTGACGTGGCGAGTCAACAGCACGCTGGAAAAAAACCCACCGCGCCCGCAACCAGTTTTTTTGCTCTTTTGCCCGTGTTGGAAGTTTGGGTTATCGATGATCCCTCGCAACCCACTGAAGCAACAGCGGTGACAAAGGTATCCGCCACGAACGGTGTGTATGGTCCGTCTTGTGTGCCGGTTGATACAGACCCGGAGGCTACAGGATGCCCTGAAGTCGAGTTCGCAAAAGTTGACAGCTCACGAACAATGACCCCCCGCTGCTGCTGCGTCCAGGCTCTCTCGGCTTGTTTGCCGCACAGACCGGGTTGTCGACCTGGTCCAGCCGAATGAAAAAAACAACGGCTACCGCTGATGCTACCAACTCTGTACCAGCCACATGACACAACTCGTGTGATCACCGTTAGAGTTTGCGGAGATCAACCGTCGAGAGATTCGAATTTGTAGGTAAGAGTCAAGGGGTTGTGACCAATAATGGACAACAGTTTTTTGGCACACCCAATCGACCCAAAAGTTGCCAAGAAAAAGGCAGGATGGGGTGTCCAAAAGGTTGTCTTTTTGGTGGTCCTTTTTTGCTAAAAAAAGACCTCGAAAGAAGAGATTCCAAAGATCACCCAAAAAAGGAGCCGTAAAAAATGGTCGAAATGGCTTTCTTACTGTTTTTGGAACGGAGGAATCTTTGTAAGGCCAGGTCCTGCTCATGTTCGTAATCGTTTATTTCTAGATCTTCTGTTGCTCCCACCGGGTTGCTCGATGTTTTACAACAGCCTGGTTTCTTGCCTAGCTTAGTCTCTTTCCTCCCGGTTTTACGACCCATTTCTCACACCGGGTTTTGTGCCACCACCCGCCGAAAACAAGCTACAGTTTCATGCACATACGACCTAAACCGAAAGATATAGCTTCATGTATAGTTCAGAGAACGTGACGGTATGATCCACAACCGCAATAGAGACAGAGGCATCGACAGCCAATCGAAGATAGCCAGCGTGCACAACAGGGAATCACTGGCGTTTGAGAATTGTTGCTGAGGACCAATACAATATGAGAGACTTCACTCGTGGCTGGATTGCACAACACGCAGACCCACTCCCAGTGCTAGACACGTACTTGACGTCAACCAGGCCAACAAACACATGTGGAAGGACGGCAAGGTCGACAGTAAGCGTTCTTCGGGTCGCAGTGCTACAAGACGCTTTGCTCAAGGCACTTGTGTCTGCTAAGGTTTAGGCGTGTCAATGTTGCGACAATCAAGCATTATAGTGATCTCTCCACGGAGTTGCGGCTGATTTTTTTGGACATGTGCCCCTGCTTATCGAAGTTGATGTGTGTGCACTCCCGGAGTGACGCTCTAGCGTAGGCGTGCAGCAATGATGACTGGCATTGATAGGCAGAGCAAGTCGGTTGCCACGACTCCTACTAAAGGAAAACGCACAACTCTAAACGTGTTGATGTTCGCACGCAGTGCTGCTGCATGCTTTGAACGGCTGGGTTCTGGGAGATGAAGAAGGATTGGGTCAGCATTGAGCTGCCAGCTCACACAACGTGCGACCGCCATCATGTACATGCAATTGACTTGGCAATACTATGGTCATACATGGCATCATATTGCGGGGCTGCGCTTTTGTGGCGCTACCGTAGGAGGCGGAGAGATGGCACCCCCCGTTGAGCGATTTTCAAAGCTCGATTGCTCCACGACCAAGGGGGCGAGGAAAGAGCCCGGTACGTCTACGGAAAGCCCTCGGCGACATGTTTCCAAAACCACAATTTTCGGTGTCGGCACAATCTTGGTTGTGGAGCAATCGAGCTTTGAAAATCGCTCTAGGGGAGGTGCCATCTCTCCGCCTCCTACGGTACGTTCCTGCCTCGTACATTCGGGTCGCGTTGCAGTGGTGGACTCTCCACATCCTTCGCTTCTAGGCTCTATCATAGGATGCAGACAACGCTCGCGCTTTGCACGCTTTTCGCACGTGCATCCAGAGTGTTTTGAAGAATGTCCCGCAGAAGATGGCCTTTGTCGTATTCCTAGGAATCGAGACGTCAAAGGGATGTTGACCTCTTTTATATTTGTGGCCGATTCTTCACTGAACGTCCTCAATGGTGCCCCGCCTATAAGTCGGTGTGGAAAGCTCGGTAAAATCCCCCTTGCTACATAGAGAGTCTGCTCTGCCTAGCGAGCTTTGTTCGTAAGCCGATATGAGATGAATTCGGAACCCGTTTCGGAACTTTTCGATGTAGTTGGAAGCTTTCAGATTTAGTGATAAGGCTCAGGTTCTTCGAACGGTCCTCAAAGTGGAACAGCCCTAAATCTGGAAAGGTGCCCTTAGATTTAGAAATCAGAGGACTGGCGCCGCTTTTTCCTGAATCTCCTGCGGCTTTCAGGCGAAGAAATAGATTTACGAGGTACAAGCAAAGGCCCACCACCACACACACGAGCGTAGCCTGACGTATTCAAACTCCAGGCACCACGGAAAGTTCCGTTTGTAGACTTCGTCGCTGGCCAACGAAGGCCAGAACTACATATGTTATTTGCTCTGCGTGTCGGAAGTGGGGTGTAGAGCTGTCTCTGCATTCCAAGCAAGGAAGTCAGCGTGTGTTTGGTCATCATATCATCTGCCTGTTGCTGCTGGGTTGACGGGGGAGAGAAGAAAAACCAGGCGGAGAAAGAGGAAGATGAATCCTGTCTGGACACGAATGCACACACGGCAAGCAGCGCGCCTTTCTTCGTACGCTCTGTGATAAGTTCTACTATAATACGGACGGTGTGTGTGTGCGCCCTCTCTTGTTGGCTGCTGCTGATGCTCTCTCTCTCCTCTCTCGTGGAAAAGGCCTGTCTCTCGTTCGCATACAGCAAGAACGAGACGTCAGGCTCCTTGATCACCCTCACATGTTGAACTGGTGCAGCCCCCTCAACTACCTATGTGGTCTATGTCATTCTCCTCATCGACTATGTGCTGGTGCAAAGTGCAGAGCACACCATGTCTGGCGAGTTGTGTGTGCTGTTTTGATGCAGCAGCTATTCTTTTTTTTTTCCTGTCGCGCTGCCGGCTTGGCCGCCCTGGCGAGTGTTTTTTTTCCGGGTTCAACTCCATGATCTCCACAAAAGTGTACCGGTAGTTCCCAACGTTCGGTATTTCTAAATCTATTTGTTGTTATTTTCTATCTTTCATTTCCGAAAGTCCCAATCGTGATAGCACGCCTTTGGGTCCTGTGCTTCTCTGCTTGTTCCCTTCGATTGTTCAACCTGCTCGTTCGTTTCACCAACGCCTTAACCACATGGCAGGTGTGATGTACTTCACCAACATGAAGAACCTGCACGAGGATGAATGGGAGCGAACGGTGGATGTCAACTGCAAGGGTACCATGTTTGGGATAGGGGCGGTGTTGGGGGGAATGATTGAGCGCGGCAGCGGACATATTGTCAATATTTCCTCGGATGCGGGCCGGCGGATTTTCCCATCCTTGGCTGTCTACTGCGCCTCGAAGTACTTCGTCGAGGCGATGTCAGAAGGTTTGCGGCGCGAGGTTGTGGGGACCGGGTTGAAGGTCACAACGATTCAGCCGGGAGACTGTGCGACGGACTTGGTAATGAACAACACCGACAAAGAGGCGGCAGACGAACAAGGTGTTGCCATAGGGGTGAAGGTAGGCACCGGATCGACCGAAACCCAGGTGCTGCAGCCCGAGGACGTCGCTGCAGCGGTTTTGTATGCTGTGACCGCCCCGTCTCACGTGGCGGTGAATGAAGTGCTTGTGGAGCCGAGGGATCAAACGTGATCGCGCATTTCCCTCGCGTGCGCCACACTGACAAGTTAAAGAAGAAGTAGAGATTGATACATGCATCAGGCTCCAAGTGTGCTGGAGTGTGCTGGAGAATTGCTCGCCATCCATCCTGTGGTATGGTGGCATACGCTCAGGGGTAGAGAGCCACAGAAGGGATAACTACTTGTTTGATGCTTTTCGGTTATGTATTCCAGCAGTTGCAGCCATCTGCGGTGACGTCACGTAGCAAGTAAAATGCCCGCAGGCGTGCGAGTGGTGTTACGTTTCGCCAGCGGATCCAGTAATGCATGATGGATTTGAAGTTTTCGTCCTTTGAAGTGTGAAATGGAGTAACGATGTCCGGTGTCTTGGGGAAGCCCCTATAGAGGAGACAGGGGTAGATACCCAAAGGGTTGCCGATGTCTATCGAACAAGGAAGTTTTTGACCAAGTGTTCTTCGTTTTGATCAGTTGAGAGTTGGCGGTCAACTGATGCCAGGGATACTGGGCCTATTTTCTCCGTGAGTGAGATGCATTCTCTGCAATTACCGCACCACGCTGTGCATGCACCATTTTTTGCTCCAAGTCGCGTCGCAGCTTGAAGCCAACCATGCCATCGATGGATGTGCAGGTTTGCATTGCTCTGGTCGATGGATGGATGGATGGATGGATATTCGGAAACACTAGTCTACAATGCATGTGTGTGTGCAAACTCGCCGCCACCACTCGAGAACCTGGGAGTTATATGGGGGTCAACAAAACAAAGAGAAACTACAGTGTGTACTCATCACGCAAATAGAACCTGGTACACCATATAATATGGTATATTGTAGTCGATGTTGGGTTACCCCACAAATAAAATAAGTAACCTACCCAAACTCTTGTCCTGGAGATGAATTTGTTGCATCACACTTGTGTGAGAAGCAAAAAAATCGTGTAAACACCGGTAGTCTTCATCTGACGCTATGCTAATCTGTCGTAGACTCCTTTCTTACAATATTAGATAGAAGATGGATTCGTTGGGTCATATGTATTGAAAAAAATAAACTGAAGAACGAGCCGCGGGCAAAATAAGAGGGCGGGCTCATTCTTTAGATAGACGAATACCGGGTAGTCATGCTGGTGATCGTTATGATGAGCTCCATCAGGCAGTAGTCTGAAGTCTCACGACGACGGCGTGTACTACTAGCAGCTGTAGTGTAGAAGCCAAGTTGGGAAACCTTTTGAAATCTTTGTGCTGCCACTCCTGCCAACAACCAAAATTTAAAACCGTCATCAGTCTCACGGCACGCTCCCTGCCCATAGCAAAGATGCTGTGGAGGGGATTCAACGACACGCGGTCCAGAGTATCCAGATTCATCAGAGTTGCACCGCGGCCCGCTTCAAAGAAAAAATAATACCCACTTGTTTATGATCTCGGGTCAACTTGCTCCGGATACATGCGTCACGCAACAACTTGTAGCTATGTGGGTGTGCTTGTAGCATTTCACTCAATAACTAGCATCGATCACGCTAACCGACTGATCAATAAAAAGGTATGTGCAGCAGTAGTCCTCTGTAAGTACTGCTGCTATGTCCCTTTTGGTAGAATTACCGCCGTGCTTGGTTGTAGGGGAGCTGGGAGCTGGGAGCTGCCGCTTTCTCGCGGGGAAAAAACAAATGCGGCGTGATTTGGGGGGCACGCGCAGGGTACTTTGAACCGTCATCAAAGTGCGTGTGCAAAATTGAGTCAGAAAAAAAGAGAGAGTCAGCCTTGACAACAACGCATCGAGCTGCTCATTCACCAGTCACAGCGCTGGGAGCACACCCTCCAACCACACTTACACCTCCCCACCACCATCATGGACTCGTCCACGAACATGCGGTCGATGAAGCTCAAGGCTGGAGTACTCGCCATGCTCATGGCATCTAGCGAAGCCTTCATGGTGTCAAGCAACATCCGGGTAGGGACCAGCGCACCTGCAGGCGCCTTCACGAGGTCATCGTCAGCACTCAGCGCGAGGACCGCAGTGAGGCCGATGCAATCGGTGGCACCTGCGATGGCGATGAAGGGGGAAGGGTTCAACGCCCCGGCCTCCCTCGCGGCGATGCTTGCGGCAGCAACGATCGCGTTCTCCTCTCCTGCGATGGCCGTCGACGTACCCCCCCCCGCCTCGCCCTTCGCCAACGCAGGAGGCCAGGCCCCGCCCGCGATGATGCAGCGGTCTGTGCAGACGGTCGAGAACATCCGGTACTCGGACTTCGTGAACGCAGTGGAGAAGGACGAGATCGAGAAGGTCTCCTTCTCGTACGACGGCAAGAAACTCGTCGCCGTGGACACTGACGGCGTGCGTGTGAAGCTCGACTCCATCCCGAATGATCCCGAGCTTTTGACAATCCTGACCAAGCACAAGGTGGATGTGACCGTCATGCCCAACCAGACTAACCAGGGCGGCGGCGGTGGTCTCGGACAACTGGGTGGCCTCATCTTCCCTGCACTGCTCTTCGGCAGCCTGTTGTTCTTGTCGCGGAGGGGCGGAGGGCAGGGTGGGGGCGGCGGGATGGGAGGCGGCGGGATGCCGGGCGGCGGCAACCCGATGGACATGACCAAGTCGAAGGGGAAGCTGGAAGTCAACCCGGACACGGGCGTCATGTTCGACCAGGTGGCCGGCTGTGACTCCGCGAAGTTCGAGCTGGAGGAGGTGGTGGACTTCCTCAAGAACCCCGCCAAGTACACCAAGGTCGGCGCCAAGATCCCTCGCGGCGTGATCCTCGAGGGCCCACCCGGTACCGGTAAGACTCTCATCGCTCGTGCCGTGGCCGGCGAGGCTGGCGTGCCCTTCATCGCCACCTCCGGATCTGAGTTCGTTGAGATGTTCGTGGGCGTGGGTGCGGCACGCGTGCGCGACTTGTTCGACAAGGCGAAGGAGAACTCTCCGTGCATCATCTTCATCGACGAAATCGACGCCGTCGGCCGGCAGCGCGGCAGCGGCATGGCCGGCGGCAACGACGAACGCGAGCAGACGCTGAACCAGATGCTCGTGGAGATGGACGGCTTCGTCGGCAACCCCGGTGTGATCGTCATGGCTGCCACCAACCGTATCGATATCCTCGACGACGCCCTCCTCCGCCCCGGCCGCTTCGACCGCAGGGTGCTGGTGGACCTGCCCAACTTCCAGGGCCGCGTGGCCATCCTGAAGGTGCACGCCCGCGGCAAGCCTCTTGCACCCGACGTGGACATCGAGGGCATCGCTCGCCGCACCCCCGGCTTCTCCGGCGCCCAGCTCAAGAACCTGCTCAACGAGGCGGCCATCTTCGCCGCGCGCAAGCAGCGCCCCGTGCCCAGCATCGAGTGGGAGGACGTCGACGGTGCGGTGGACCGCCTGCTGGTGGGTCTCGAGAAGAAGGGCGCCCGCGTCGACGAGCAGATGCGCACCATTGTGGCTTACCACGAGGCCGGCCACGCCATCGTGGGAGCGCTGATGCCCGACTACGACACCGTGCAGAAGGTGACTATTGTGCCGCGAACGAACGGAGCGGGCGGACTGACGTTCTTCTCGCCTTCCGAGGAGCGACTGGAGTGCGGGCTGTACTCCAAGGTGTACATGGAGTCGCAGCTGGCTGTGGCGCTGGGCGGACGCCTTGCGGAGGAGGTGATGTTCGGCGAGGACCAGGCGAGAAACATTTTTTGTTGCGGTTTGCTGCGATCTCTTCGCGGTGTGATAAAAATAACGTATTTAGTTGCCGGGCGTACGCATATGATCGCCTTGTAAGTTCTGCATGTACACATTGGTCCACGTTTTTATGCCGCTGCAGCAGTAAATGTTGCATTCTGCTCTGTTCATAGTTTCTTCCCACGCCCCCCCCCCTTGATGATTATTTCACGTGAAAATCCTGGTACAGCAGTATTTTTGCGCTGTCTTTTTTTCTGTACTCTGATTTATACCGATACGTAACAAGAGAGCTTCGATTGCGAGGTACGGTACTCAATACGCAAGACATGCTCAATTTGAACTTGCCTTTGTCCCACGTGAGAAGCGAGCATGCAGCGTTTGTGCATGGTTTGCTTTACAGAGTCTGCCATAAAGACGCATTAGCTGTAGATCCCTCCGCCGCCATTCGGTTGGTAAACTAATGTTGCGAAACTTTCTTTTCTGCCTGTTAATTGAGCCGATGATCCTGTCAAAGACACAGGCAGCAAGCACCAGTCGACGACAATTTCTCATAGTCCGTGTGCAACCACCTGTTCTCGTTGGTAGTGCCGATGATCGATTACTCGTCAAGCTCGTAAGTGCACAACGTTTTGCATCATGAGCACTACGATAAAGATTTTTCACCCTGCTGCCCCCCGGTGTTGTCCAAAGAAATGCTTAGTGACCCCCTTTCCCCTCTTCCCGCAATTCTCTGGTACAGCAAAGATGTTTGCGGTCCATGTGTGGTCGGTTCCACAGCAAAAAAAAAAACAGAACGTGAATTGCAAGCGATCCGACCACAGCATGTTCAAAATCCCGTGTAGCTAACGTCTAACCGTCAGAAGTGCGACTTGTAAGAATTCCACACACGACGCATGTCCTCTTGATCAACCAACCTCTTCTGCCATCTTACCCACCCCCTCTCCCGCGCCCCGTCGAAAATATTACCTTGCATTTTCTCTTTTCAGGTGACGACTGGTGCGTCCAACGACTTCCAGCAGGTGGCCAACATCGCCTTCCGGATGGTGACACAGTGGGGCATGAGCGAGGAGATCGGCCCCTTCGTGGTCAACATGGGGATGGACGGAATGGAGGGGGAGCAGTGGGGACCGACGATGAACGTGCGCGTCAACATGGAGGTCGAGCGATTGGTCAACCAGGCGTACTTCCGCGCCAAGACCATCCTAACGGACAACAAGGAATTGATGGACAAGCTCGCCCAGAAGTTGCTCGACCAGGACACCGTTACTTCCGAGGAGCTGTCGTTGATGATCGCTGAGAACGGGATCGAGACGGCGCCCTACCGGGAGTACGACGGCCCTGCAGAGCAGACGAAGTTGCCGTTCCAGAAGCCTGTGTCTGACTACTTCTAAACAAATCGATGCGAGTGTTGGTTGTTTCCACGGGGGCAGGGGCATAAGAGGGACGGATGGTAGTGTCTTTGTCGTTGGAAGGTTGCGGCGTCGTAGCCGATGGTTGAGAGTTAAAACCCATGGAAAAACCGCGTTAGAAGTGGGGGGCAGGTAACCGGTGATGATGAAGTGTGTGGGGGTTCACCTTGGCCCGACAGCGCCGACAAAAAATTGTCGGCCTATGCGTCTCTTGCCCAGAGCAACATGTGATTTTTACCGTTGCGCGATCTGTTGAGCGTTCTACGATCCGCATTTGTGAATACGGACTGTATCGGTTCTTGAATTTTTTTTGCTCCTGTCCATGTTGGTGGAGATGTTTTAAGTCGCTAGAACTCGTAGAAGAGTGCTGTTGAGTCGCTTGAGTCGAGTGAAAGCAAATTAACACGAGTTGGAAATGTCTTGCACGATACTCCAACGTGCTAATATTTTTACCTTTGGCACCTCGCTCTTTTGTTGGGGGCAGACGAGTTATTGATTCATCGCGTGCTTTATACGCTCGTGTGTGGATCGCGTGTGTATTTTGTTGTCGATACATGGATGTTGTGCGAGGCTTGTCTGACGTGTCGTCAAATGCGTGTGTTGAGTCCAGCGTTCGAAACATGATTTGCACACCACGCATCTTTTGGGAGTACACACGGGAAACGCAGGAGCAACAGATCCTGCTGTTTGACTTGGCTCACGGTGCTCGTCTGTTGAGGCGCCGCGGCCAGCCTGTGTTATTGTGACTTTCACTTCGTTGACACGGCAGTAATTGTCGCTTCGGCCTTGCTCACGACATGATGTGACAATGTGGCCAATTATCTGTCAACGTACAACATACATAATTTTGTGCATTTTTTTTTGGTCATTTTCGGGTATGGGCAAATGTGATGCCTCTTCTTTTAGGTTGATGTGCCAATACCTCCCCCACCAAAACAACGGGGTTCCGCGACACGTTTTACACTTACGGCTTGCAAAACCGTTTGAAGAGTAATTCCGCAAGAATAAAAAGTTCCTTGCTAACCTCGAACGGTGGGCTACTCTCGATTGGACTGGCCCGCCCCCTAAAAAAACTAAAAGCGCCCAATTCTCGAGTTCGAATCCTAGCGCGTCTTCGGATAGCCGCGAGTTTGTGAGACAAATGCGACACTCCCCCCGCCTTGGAAGTGTTCCCGGGGGCGTGTTACGCCTATTTCTCTTGTTCCCACGCAATTCACATTATTCCGAAACGAAAATCGCGCACGGGAGATCCCTTGAGTGGTGCCGTCGCACGTTGAGGTCTTGACCGCATCATTTTTCACGTGGTGCCAATGAACATCTGAGTCGCGCTGTACGGTGGACTACAGGTAGTGCCGGCCCGCTTTACGAAACTGAAATTTGAGCAAAACGCGAAAACCGCACGTCGTAACAACCGAGCACAGGCTATTTATTGCTTTTGCTGCCACAAAGAGGAGCATTTAGTGTGATGCCAGCGTGTGAGCGCACTTTCTACGCCATTTTTTCTCACAAAACTGAGCTTCCATTTCCCGTGAGGTTAGTTCTTGTGATCGGGCCGGCACTCCTGTACACCTGAGGATGGCTATATATTTCCGCCCTCTCGTTCAGTTCGCTCTTGGTTGCGATTCGTTTGCTACCATCCTCCTCTACCTGGCAACTTTTGTCATGTGTACCTCATGTATTTCTGCCGTGTGGACGACCCGCACGTTTTCGTATGAGATACTCTAGGATACAACACGTTGGTGCACAAACCAGGCCCGACTTGTATCCTGGTCTCCTACTGCTGTTGCATTTTAAGAGTCCGTTGGTGAGTACACAAGGCTCTCTGGTTTTCCGTGCTCATCAGATGCTTTGCAGTCATCATGTTGTACGGAGACTCTGACCAAAGAGGCGTCTACGGCCTACACACCAGTATCCAAAGATGAACACTGCACCACAGGCACCATGTCCCAACCATATGAAATGAAACCAATACCCGGTGATTTTACACAGACTTCGTGATTTTGATCAATTCCCATTTCTGAAATATCCCACAAGCCGAACCAGCGGCGGACTGTGCAACGCTGGACAACAAAACAAGAATGCCGTGCCACGAGCCACGTAAATCCCGAAGGAATCGGTTTATCACAAAGCCCGAGTATCTACATTACGTCCGGTTGCTCCTCGGGGAGAGAAGCCTGCACCACCGCCCGAGCCTGGTCTGTCACCGCCTGGAGAGGAACTCCGGCGTTGGTGGCCAGTACCTGTGGTTCACGCACCCAACCAGAGGAAAAATCAGGGTACGGTCTATCTCCACGTACAAGCCAAATGTGACGGGGTTGCATGTGCCCCCCGAATGTACCCCTCAGCAAAACACAAATCCTAGAGCCACCGCTGTGGTCCTGTGTATCCGCCGTATCAGTGCGTGACCAAACATTCCCCAAATCGCCTGGATGTTTCTCAAGAACGCATCACACTATGTGTCGACGCACAATCTCACCTTACAGTCTTCGTACTCTGGCTTTGTACTGACAACCACGCCATCCAGCCAGGCCACCTTGCAGATGGTAAGCGCAAAATGTCAAAACGTAGGGTCGATAATGTGAATGTAATGAAAAAGACGAGAACAGCAGTTGGTTGCGTCAGGGGCTTCTCCAACGCCATGCGAGGTGTTTCTACTTCCAAAAAAGAAAAAGAAAAAAACTGTCCACCGGTGCACACATGCTCGCATTCATCAGCTCAAAAACATGAGCAAATCTCCATAGTTTTCCAGCAACCGAGAGGAATGTCCTTAGCACGGCAATACCGGTGTTTGAACGTGAGCCTATGGGTAGTGCCTATCCCATTCATGATGCTCCATTCTCAACAACACGACGACAAAGTCCAGAGATAATTGTGTGGAAGCCTTAGCCTTTCGCCCACCTTGACTCGCACGTCGCCAAACGTGGTAGACACTGGAACCGTCTTTCGGCGAAGCGCGCAGCGCTCTACAGAGCGTCTTCGCACCCCCAGGGTTGAGCTCTCGGTGAACAGGAGGCGCACGAAGCGCTCTTGGTCATGCTGCTCGCACAGCACGCTCACAGTGAACGCCGGGCGCCCCTTCTTCATTAAAATTGGGCAGAGCCAGGCATCCAGACAGCCCGCTTCCAGCAGCACCTCCATTAAGTATCCCGCCGCTTCGCCGGTCATGTCGTCAATATTAGCCTCAAGTACCGAAAGCTGACGCGTGGTCCAGCTCCCCGTTTCTCGCGCCCCGTCTGCGGGAGATGCCCTTATCTGCTCTACTGGTTGTGGTTCTTCCGACGGCAGCGGGGGGGGAACCTCCCCCAGGATCACCCTCAAAATGTTGGGATGCTTGTCAAAATCTTTGGTGCCTGCTCCGATGCCTGAACACCGCCGACAGAGGTCGATAGAGATATAGAAAGCAACATCAGTCGCACATCTTGAGGTCAGGTTTCCAAGCTGAACGCAACACTGGGAGCATACGTTACGTTAATATTTGCACTTGATCGTTCTTACTCTCGCCACGCTTCATAAGCTAGGATTATACTCCCCTCACCAATTGCCCCAGGAGTAAACAAAGATGGCCTCCCAAACTCGGAGGAAAGGACACGAACCAAGGCCGCCCCCGAAGGTGTCACTAGCTCCCCTTTAGCGCTGCAAGGCGCCGTCGATTCACGTTCGCACGCGCGGGGGTGTACGAGTGAGGAATAGCACCGCCATGACATATTTTGTTTGTGGCACTCACAGTATGAGATACTGTGCAGGTATAGCGAGGCCGCACATGAAAACATGCCGACGGCCACGGTCATGTCACCTTTTTGGTCCGGGGCAGGTGGGTAGTCCTACCATCAGCCGAAGCGTCGCTGGTGCGGGAACAGGGAGGATGCCGTGCGCAGTCCAAACCGTACCCTTGAGGTAAACGGGAGTTGGTTATTGTATGGTGAGTTAGTTGTACAAGAGCGGAAAAAACACACAGAGCAGTCCATGTTCGGCTTCCTTTGCTGCCTTCCTGTTCATCTCAGGCGGGTGCTTATGCTACAGCAGTATACGTTTGTGGAGCGGGCGAAGTCAAGACAACTTTCGACTTCGCACTAGAGATTCGGCCGTCAAGTCCATATACACTTCTCCGAAGACCACTCATATTGCACGATTTGCGATTGGAATATATCAACTGGTGCTCAGATACGGAACCCTGCACTACGCTTGGCATGGTCTAAGGCGCCGTAATTTAGCAGTGTAGCACTTGCCACACGAACCGCAAACGCGAAGGTGTGCGGTAGGGCAACTCGGAAGCACCAAACACGCTGACCTCAGACAAGGGCAGCGCTGAGCAGTAGACCTTTTCAATGCCGAGTAGGTGCAGTGCGTACACGACCCCTACCGTGTCGATGATGCTGTCGATTGCCCCCACCTCGTGAAAATGAACCTGCCGCGACGATACGAAATCAGCATTCCTGAATTGCTGATGCAAGGAGGCAGACATAAAGCACAATCTCCCAGTAGTAAAAACCACTGGGTCCGAGACGGCCTGTTAGAACCCTAGATCCAGGCAACTCGCGTGCAAAAGAAGAGCGCCTACCTGATCAAGGGTCGAGCCATGAGTCTTCGCTTCCGCCTCACCAAGTTCAGTAAACACTCGCACGCTGCGTTCTTTCACCGCGGGTGGCAGACCCGACTCCATGATCATCTTCCTGATGGTGGTCAAGTCTCTGACAGGGCCGTCCTCAATACCCTCGGTCGCGTCTGATAAGAACGAGAACCAAGAGCCACATTCACTAGAGGACGCACGCACGGCATGCGACGCGAAGGAATCGCATATTGTATCGAAACACAATGTAAACGAGTACTGTGGCATTGGGCCTGTGCATAGCCACTCTTTCTAGCTGCCCGTGACGCCAAAAGCGAAGCGACCAAATGTCAGCTTTTTGAAGGAGAGAGTCTCAACAGTTATTGGCTCACATGGAAAATATATGGTATGTGGCACCTCTTACACATGCTTCAGTGGGCCAAGGCGGCAAGACGCTCTGACACATACCTGCGGGGGAGGTTGTTGCAGGGGTCACCACTTCACTCCGATGTTGTGCTTGCCCGTCGCGCTCATTGTCAGTATGGCCATGAGAATGGCCATGAGAATGGTCGTGGGAGTGACCATGAGAATGGGTGTGGCCGTGACTGTGGTCGCTATGAGGGGAAGCCGAAGGGGGGGCGGCCGGGCGGTGTTGATATTTGCTGGTGACGTTTACGTGGGCAGCCGCGATGGAACCCTGTGAAAGAAAAACAGGGCAACACAAACCCGTTTTACGAAGTGCACATTCTCAAGAGCCTGGTGCCGACGTGCTTATTTGCTGACTTGAAACTTCGATTTTATCTACTGAGTTTGCCTATAACAGCCCAGACAAAAACTGTCTCTAGAACTTAAGCAGCTTAGTCTACACTATTTGCAGACCTCAACATTTTTGTCCAGTACGGGCCGTGGCCAATAACAGGACTGATGTGCTAATCCAATGTGCAACATACAGCACGGCCTCAAGTCCCTCACCATTCCTTTCGTGACGCGGTGCAAATTGATATCCCACTCGCCCTTAATTGGAGCAATGGTCCCAAGCCCCTCCCGAATGGCTTCCAATGGGGCACCCTGTGCGTACCGTGAGGCAGAGCGAGAAGCAGGCAGAGAAGGTCAAGAGTCGCAACCTTGTGAAACTGGACGTACTATAGTAAATGCGTTTACAGCAGGTGTAGCGTTGGCCCGAGACTACAAAAAGCGAACATTACCTACTGAGAAACTATCTACCAAGCACAAGTGCTTGGTACCTCAAATACCTCAAAACCTCGTTGGCCAGCTGAGCTTGCATGAGAATGAGGCTGGCTGAACTCTGTTCGGAATTCACTACAATACATTTTTTGTGGAACTACACAGTTTCGGACTGGGGCTCCAAATTTGCTGAGATAAGGAAACAGATTTTGAGATAAGAAATTTTCCTGGAAACTTCCTGCAGGCGAATATTTTCATATTTTCCGATTTAAGGCGGCTTCATGTGATTGGCTGTGGGACGACAGTCACCCAACGAACTTCCCCTGTTCGCAGAGGTACTGCTGTTTTTCGTCGTGCGCTGCGTGATGACAGCTGCACCCTGATCACAGCAGCGCTCCCACTGCTGTTGAGTGTGCGTGCATGCATGCGTTGTGCATGTCTGTGTTGCCCCCTCAACCCCAGCAAACGAACTCGCACCAGTACAGCGACAGGAAGTACACATGCTGGCCGGCAGCCCTGTACGAGGTGCTGCTGTGCATCGCATTTCAAGCGTTGGGGAGAGGGTGTTTTTTTGGGGGCGGGGGCACATCGAAGTCAAACACGCTCTCTCTAGTAGAAGCAGAGAATACTCTTGCGGCGCGTCACCAGAAGGCAACTGCGTGCTCTTCCTCCTCTCTGCCCTTTGCTGGCGGTGCTGTCACCTCCACTACGTCGTCGGTTGCCGCGGTTCGTTCCGGCGCTCTTCTTACCCCTTGCCTCAACCTGTGTGTGACGGGCGCGTGTTGCTGACCTAAAGCCGCGCAACAACCAACCCCAACTTGGTTTTCTGACCGTGCAGCCTCCCCCTTTTTGTGTTGGTGGCGCGCCAACTCCAGGGCCTTTGCGCTGGGCGCTGGGTTTTATTTGGGCGGCCGCTGGACATGCTCTTGCAGACTGTGTGTGTGCGTGTGGGTGGTGCATGATGATGTGTTGTGTGTGGTGCCTGATGTGTTGTTTCGAACAAAGTTGCTTAAATCGAAAAGTTGGCAATTTTTTCCACAAAACGAGCCTCCCTCCGCTGTTAAATCTGATTATTTTTTCCTTATCTTGGGTTCTGGCGAGACTGTCAGGAACGATCCTCAGAACGATGGCTTAATTCTCTATATGCTGTCTGGGAAATCGTAGACATACAGGTACTTTCTGACGCTATGAATTCATTGCTAATCTGTCTCAGACTATTTTCTATGATAGAGATGGATTCGTTGTGTCATATTAAGGGAAAAAAAATCCTTACTTCAGCTTTTTTGGGGGTCCGAAACTGTCAACTGGCTGCATACAGGAGAACACTTTAGTCGAGTGGTCCCTTGCATAACGTAACATGACAAGGCCGGTAAAATCGCGTCACACAGACGGAACATTGAAAACTAAAAATTGTCTCATGCCTGGTACTCATACTCTGAATAGTGCCGGCTGGGCAAACACTACTATGCGGCCCTACAGCAAAACTACTGTACATACAAGGGGCCGAGTCTACATGTAATAGTCTTTTCTACATCAGCAGTTTGCTGTTGTCAACGTCAACGTCGCGTTTTGGTAACAGCACATTTTGTATCGTGTTGTTGAAGCTCACCGCGTCTATCAAAGCTGCCAGCAGCATATCTCCGGCTACGCCGGAGAAGCAATCAATGTATGCAGTCAGCATAGCTCAGCCAGAGGATATTGCGAGGGTGGTGTGGGGCTGTGTCACCAGGAGCGCGTGTTGTGCGCTTGAGAAATTGCGGACGGGGTCCCGCGGAATCGTAACTTGCAGTAATTGCACCGCACCACTGCTGCTGTCCCGTTCTCCCACCACGCGCACACACACCCCCGCCACCACCATGGCTGTCCGCTCTCTGGTTATCGCAGCCGCGCTCATAACAGCTTATGGGTGCCGCGAAGTCCTCAGCTTTGTCGGCGTGTCGGTATTGCCACGAGCGTGCTCGCAGCAGCAGCAGCCGCAGCAGTGCTTGGGAGCATCAGGCCATGGACGGTGCGGGTGGGTTGGTGCGGTGCAACCACCACCAGGCAAACGACGACCGACAGCTACTGTGATGATGGCCCGGGGGAGTACGTTCCGCTCCACTACTGAGTCGAAGCGGCAAGCTCGCGTATCTCAGCTTTTAACGGGGGAACTGGCCAAGATTTTGAGGCTCGGGCATGGGATCAAGACGAAGGACAAGATTGACGACGACGTGCGATGCAGGATTGCCGTGGTTGACGTTGACATGTCGCCCGACCTACGATCAGCCAAGGTGTTTATCTCCGTGTACGGCGACGTGCTGGAGAAGAGAGAGGCCTACGCGTGGTGCGTAAAGAACACCAAGGCTATACGTATGGCGCTGTGCGCGGAGCTGAAGGGCATGAAGCGAGTACCGGAGCTGTTCTTCAAGGACACCGACATCAGTGCTGCGGTGGACCTGATGGCTTTGATCGACAGGGTCTCCGGGGATGAAGACGGCAACGAGGCAGCATTGCGAGACGACGGTGAAGAAGAAATTGAAGGGTTTGAGGGTGTAACAGAAGATGATTTCTTCACGTTCGACTTCGACGAAGACGGGAACGCTGCAGATTTTGACGATGACGACGACGACGACGAGGATGTCGGATTCGACCTAGATGAGGAGGAGAGAGACGGGGAGTTGGTATGAGGCTACGGAGCTGAGCATTCTACTCGCCGTGGCTTGGGTTGGGGCTGGTGCCGGGGCTCGGACGGGCTGGTTGGCCGTTGACCTGAGTGTAAAAAGTGAAGGTATTTACCACGTTGTTGAGCAGCACGTTATGGCGTGGTCGCGGGTTTCTGAGTTTATCAATGCAGTCACACAGTGTGGTAGACGACACGTGCTGCCGGGGGCTCCGTCCACCTGTTTTTCTATTGATACGGATAATCAGTTCTGTCTACGACACTGTAAACAGCGGTTCGTCCTATTGGCATTGAGGTTTAACTTTGCAACAGCTCCTGCTGTAGCGCAGATCCCAAACATGTGCCAGAATAGGGTGCAAGTGTGCGCCCCAACCTGTGCAATCACCAAGTTCTGAGTGATTTGGCCAACCTTACGAGCAACTAGGGTCCAAAAGTCTCTCGGTGTGACCATGCTTAGCATTCATGTTGATGAAGTTGGAAGTAGAAATATGTTCGAGTCGGACACTTTTGGGGGTATCGTGCTGAACCACTGCAGTTGAGATTGGGTTGAATCAACGTTTGCAGGCCGACTGCGAATGCCGAAAGATCGATCCCAAGTGTGTGCGGACAAACACAGGGTGTAAGTTGGGAACTGACTGGTGCCCCACAAGTTCTGGACGGTTTGGACAATCTGCGAGAGAGTAACCCTGTGTTGATGCATGCGCCCCGAGAGCTAAAAAAATGGCCGCGATCGATGCGCTTTCAGTTGCTCGGGACACCCATTTGTCCAGTTCAACCCCAAAATACCGCATGAACACGGTTCGCGGACATCGAGATTCTTACTGCCTGTGAGGTGTCCTCCTGATCTCGTGGCAAGCCGTAGTTGTGCGGAGAGCAACGGCGGGGAAAAATCACACAGCCCAACTGGTGCGCCACAGAAAAGTCGGGGGTCCCGGAGAAAGATGAGGATACCTCCTCTACCATTTTTTTACGGGGAAGCAACACGTGTGTGGCTCGTACGACTTCCACTGGTACTTTGAACTTTGATGTGGTACCCTTGTGTTTGGTATCCATTCCTCCGGCGCGTTTGGTATTGTAGACGCACTGGTTCGCGAGCCATATGAGGTGCATCAGACGGTGTTGCGGTCTGCCAGGGGGGGTTTGAATAGAGAGTTGGCGAACGATTTTGCCGCGGCAGGGCTCGGTTGTTTCTACACCGACAATTGTATGATAAAATACTATGAGCTGCTGCTATTCTCGCTTGGTGACAGAGGTCTATCGCTCCAAAGCGTTACCGCTGCAAAATTCTCAAGCTCGTCCTTCTTTGGGGGGCACTTCGCGGCATTCGCCAACAGCCTCTCGTCAAGTCTGATACAAGTAGTTGCGACGAATGAAGGAGTTCTGCGGAAGATATTTGATTAAACTTCGAGCAGACGCCATTCGTTTCCTAGTAGCTGTACGTCGGGGTCCAACTATTATACTCCTGAATTTTAACCATATCTGGGCCAGATGACACCGTTTCGCTCTAAACTGGAATCTTGTTTTATCTATCTTGAGGTTACCTAGCTGTACCAGAGCAGATACCAGTCTCCAAGACCGGCACCCATACCATACTCGTACTGTACAATATACACCTACTCACGCCGACTACTCCGCCCTTCCCAGGCGCCGCTTGTCACAACAAACGCATCCCACTTTTTGCTCGAAACAAGAAAAGCCTTTCTCAGGACAACTGGTCCGCCAAGATGGTGTTCGCCGCCTCATCCCTCTGCCCCCGTCTACTCTCGCGCGCGGCGGGTCCATTTTCCCAGCCGGGCATCTCGTTGTCGGCCAAGCGAAAGTCGGCGTCCATCTCGATGCAGTTGTACATGGTGTAGCTGAGCTTGTTGGCCATGATCTCGTCCGAGGAGTACCTGGGCAAGTTGATGGAGAAAAAGCAGGTGTGCGCCTTCGGGAGGAATCGGTCCGGGTCTTCCTTGGCCCCTTCCCCTGTTGGGCTATGGATCTTGAACTTCTGGTGGAAGTCCACACCTTTGCAAGGCAACCGAGAGCGCGCCCACACGAACCGAAGGAACTGAGACCGATCGCGGTCGTCGAACGCTCGCAGGACCCTCCAAAAGGACTGAATGTGCGCGTCCGAACACAATATGTCTTCGTCGTACTCCGTGTTGGCTTGTAGCAAATCGATGTCCACCCCCGGTCGCCCGCACACCTGTAGCTCAACTTCATCCCATGTGAAAAGCGGGAGAACAGCGGCAGGAACCACCGAAGCAAACCCGTCTCTGACTGCGAATAATGCCATGTCGCCCTGGTGGAGACGTGCCTGCGCTACCCCTCGAGCGTATGGGGATAAATCTGAAGCCTCTACGGCCAATTCCCCCCCCCCAGGCCTCAGCTCCACTACTGTGCTCCCCCGCGCGGTTGCCGTCCATGTCAGGACGTCGGATCCTCTTGTAAACTCTGACTCCGCCGCACCATCGTTGAGACCAGAGGGTCTCTGCCCATTACGGTCGACCTCTGGATTCTCCGTTTTCAGCTCGGTTAATCTTGCTCGAATGCTTTGAACGAAGGCGTGCGCCGTGGAGTCGACATGTGCGAGGTCCGCTTCCTGCAATGTTTCTCCAACGAGACCTTTCCAAAAGATCTGCGAGAGCCTCCACGGCACCGCCACTCGGCACCGGAGAGCGACTCCCATCAACTGTCCCAAGAACTGGTAGGTGCGAAGCTGGCGCTGCGGGCGGACGTCGGCATTCACCATAAATTCCACGTCCACATCGCCATCACCTGATGCCGAACTCGGAACCGGCTCTAGAACAGATAGCAGGTATTCCCGACCAACGCCTTCGTCCGGTGAGGCTACCCCTGCTACCGTTCGTTCGGCAGCTTTGCCCGTTTGAGGTGATGTTGAAACCGCTGAGGTGAGCTCGGCCGCTACCTGTGTGAATATTTCTCGATATGGTCCACCGTAGTCGTCGACACCTTCCCCCTCGAACTTCACCTACACGTCAGCGACAATATGGTGCTTGTTCACGATAATGTGTGACGTGGATTTACACCCGCAGATTTTTCCTTTTTCGGCGGGTTGTGGTTGTTTCTTTCTCTTGGAAACATCGGTGGTAGCTTATATTGAGCGTTATTTGTTCTCGTCGACCTTGTGTGAGGCGGGGTGTCTCAAATTGTGCACACGTTGTCGTAAGCGCTCATGGGTTATCATTATCAAGAGGACAAAAGTCTTACTTCGTCACTATTTTCTTTTAAAATCACCTAGTCTGTTTCAAGGCACTTGTAGACGCTAGATTGTACTACCAACGCCGTGGCTCAACTCCTAAGAGACACACTTGCTCTGCTAGTGCAATGTCCTCGGTGTAGGCCACCACACAGACCAGGTATCACATTTCCCGTATTCAAAGCAGTACGGCGCGGCACAACTGTTCTACGGGACCACAAATCAGAAAACTATCGGAGGGCATACCTTGAATGTCCTTAGCTGCCCATCGTCCATTGGGTGTGTGTACCCCATACGCAAGAGAGATGCGTCGACGTTATGAAGCTCCTGAAACAGCTGATGAAAGACCGACGTTCTGAGTCGGACATCGGCATCCGTTGATTCTTGGCCTGCCGCTGCCTTCAAGCGATTGACTGTAACTTGCGGCAGATCCTCGGGATAGTCGTACTCGTCCTCCGCTTTCTTCGCGTGCGTTGTCGTGATTCTCACGGCTTGCGCTAACGTCTGCTGTTTCGTTGCTAAAAACATACTTCGGCGAAGGTGCACCAAGAGGGGGCCTAACCCTCTTGTCGGATGCTCTCCGCCCCCCACAGCAAGCCCCCTGTGCTTGCTGGACCCACCCCAACAGAAAGTGCGTGATTCAGCCTGGCCGGACACCTGGACCCCCTCGGCAAGATCAGCAAACGGTAGCACGCCAACCAATTCGTGGTTGAACTGCTTGAGCACAGACACGCGACAGAGCAGGTGCTCGTCCGACACAGGTGCGCTCGCCACCAGCATATCTATCCTCCTACGCGCAGAGGACAATGCCTGAAGAACCTCCGTTGGCGTAAGGTTCCAGATAGACACTTGGTGTCGGTCGGCGTGAGCACACAGCGCAGCGACGATGCACCCATCCACGGCTGGCGTCCAATGAGCACAGTTTCCTACTGCTGCGAACCCCCCATCCGACGATTGCGCACGAGGAGGAGCTAAGGCAGCCTCGGGTTTATTGGCCTGGTCTCCTCCCGCTTCTTGTACACCTCTCGCTTGCATACCCCCGACGTTGCTCTGTTGATCTCCCCTGTCAGAATCGAGTCTCCTTCGCCGCTTGCTACCAACGTCACTCTTGGCCCCGGGAGAGTCCATCGCAGACATTGCAAAACATCCGGCGACCTTGCCTTCCCACACTTCGCCGGCCGTAAAGAACCATGCCCCGCGTTCACCGTCGACGTGGACCCACGCCACTCCTTCGCATATTCCGATGACCGTGGCGTTGCCACGAGGTGTGCGCACCCGCCCTTGAGCCAGCAGGCCGAATCGTCTGCAAGAAGATTCGGAAATATCGAACTGGAGCTCAAAGCCAAGACTCGTCACGTACCGAACGGTCTCCCCTGCCACCCAAGCAAGGTGCTTGGCACGTGCGGTTTCCATCCACGCCGAGGGTAGGCTTTGCTTCGACGCCATCGCCTCCATGATGTCGTGGACCACCAGGACGTCTTCCGGCATCGTATTTAGGGGCGATGCTAGTATGGTAACCCCCGCCCCGGGGCAGCGGAAGGCGGACTGAACCAAGGACAGACGCTGCCCCTGGTTGTAAAACGCGACAGCTGGGAAAAGACTACCTACGAGGCCGTCGAAGGCGACGCCCAGGTCCTGGCCGTTCTTGCTGAAAGACAACGTACCACGATCCATGTTGAGGTTGATGCCGATGGTGTCACCCTGGCCAAAGCGCTCCCCGTAGGCTTTGACCTTCGTGCGCTTGTGGTATAGTGCCCGGTCGCCGATGAAACCCCAGCCGTGGTCATCCCCACCTAAAAATGTCGCGAGGTCGGCGTCTCGGGTGGCGACTCCGATGAAGAGGTATGACGTCGCCGATTTGTCCAGATGGAGTTCCCAGTAGTTGCTTCCAGTGCAGAAGGAGGTGGTACCCAAGACCGTACTCCACGTCTCGTTGCTCCTGAAGCTGGCCGACATTTCGTTGCTGCTCACGAGTATGGCAGGTCCCGAGTTGACGGAGTCGAAACGGAAGGCTATCCCCTGCTCGGTTTCCGCGGTCGCTACATCGCTCCAAGCGGTCATGCTCGTGGTGGAGTGAACTGCCCTGAGACGGAAGCGGTACACCTGACCGGGCATGAGGTCCTCCACCGTGCAGCGGAGACGCTTTCCAGAGTACACACAACGAAAAACGTGCTGACTCCCGGTAGTCCCCAGCTGCCTCGCAGCCATTTCAACCTCGTACAATATGCTCGAAGTTGATCCAGCCATACGGAGGGGTAGCCAAGTTAGAGCTACGCTGGAGTCTGTGCAGTAGAGAATTGCCGGCGTGCTCGCCTTCGCATCAGCAGGAAAACAAAACCCTGCTGGTTGTTCTGTGCCGACAGACTGCCGCCTATGGCATAGGAGAAGACGTTGCAATTTGGACATCGCCACGTACAAAGCAGTCAAAGTCTGGGTGTACCGCGTGAAAAACAGCCCACCCGGGCGACGCTCCACTGTTATGCGCTTCCCAAGGGCCGATCTGATCCGAGAAATGGTGATGTGCCGCTGAAAGGTATCTACCATGGCCAGGGGGCTGGGTAGACCAACATGTGCTGGTGCGGATTCAGCGGCACCATCGCTAACCTGTTGATTGTGGACGGTCAGGCTTTCGTACCATTTGGTGGCGATACTCGTCAGCCCGTACATTGCTACTTCTTTCGCGGCCACGTTCCCACTGTTGAGGCAGTTGCTCAGGCGGGAAAATGCGTTGTCCGTGAAAATATCGGCGCAGCCGACCGAAAGCAACAGATCCAGGAGCCACTGGAGAAGTTCAAGGTTGGGCTTTCCCCCAACCGCCGATCGGATTGACGAAACCGACGTCTTTGTCGTAGCCCAGTCGGCGTCGGTACACGTGCCGGTGGCTGCTGCAGCGTTAAGCCCATCCAGGCATGTGGAAACAAACCGGGCCGACAGAGTATCTCGCCAGTTTTCAACCCGCTCTCCGTTCACAGCCCTTTTGCTGTTCGGTCCTTCCGGCGCCCCCACCACTTCCACTTCAAGCTCTGCTGACGCTTTTGGTGAGTGCTGCCCGTTGCGCTCGGAGCGCAACAGGTGTGCGAGCAGGGGCGCGAACACCCCGAGCGCCAATGGCCGATGAGCACCATTGGGCACCGGCCGTATGACACTGCCACAAACGTCAGCATCCGTGAATGATATCGGCAGGTCTTGGCCGCTGAAGAGAACGCTCTGGGTAAGTTGCACCACCGTGAGAGAAGACCCAAAAGATTCCGCACACAACGGGATGTGCTGGGGCCAACGCAGGATAATATTGATGAGCGCCGCTCGGCAGTACAGCGTAGTTAATTGGAGCTCGGTGTCAAGCCACGCCTCGGTTAGCTGGCACAACTTCATCCCGGTGATCTTGGGATGAATTGCAGCAATGCTCTGTGGAGAGTCTCCTCTGGTGCGAGGTAGCGTCCGCTCCAGGGGAAAGTAACTGTCTCCTCGCTGGGGAACAACCAGACCGTCAGTGAAGCGGTGATGGTCAACAGTGCCGTGCTGGTCGTCGTCGAGAGCATTGCCGAGCGCTGACTGAGGGGAGGGCAGGACAACTGACTGCTCATGCTGCCCACCGTGTACGCCGTACCTCCGGCTGCCATCTTCCGCCTCTTCTGCCCCTTCTTCCTCCTCTCCGTACTCGTCCTCTTCTTCTTCTTCTTCTTCCTCCTCCTCCTCCTCTTCCTCTTCGCTGTCAAATGCTGGTGAACAATTGGGAGGCGGCCGGAACGGTCAGTGCTCGCTTTGCTGGCAATCTTAAACCGTGCATGGCTCGTACGAGCAGGGTAAAAACAGAAACGCGCCACCTGCTGGCAGAGCAAACAAAGGAGCAACCTGCCCCACCCAGTGCGACGTAGCACAACGCGCAAACATATCGAGGTGTGTGCAAGGCACGTGAAAAGAAAGGAATGCTTCGCAGAACAAAGGGGCAGCAATTCCCGTCTCAGACAAACAGGTTCTTGATAGTTGTCGTCACCTTCGCCCTCCTCCTCGCTGTTTTCCCTGTCCTCCTCGTCGTCGTGATATTTTTCCTCCTCCCCTTGTGATCCAGCTTCTCCGAATTCTTCTTCTTGCGCCTCCTCTTCCTCCTCTTCCTCCTCTTCCGCCTGGCCGTCTTCCTCGCCCCTCTCCTCGGCAGGTCGGCCGTTCCCGAACTGCTGCCTCCCCTCTCTGCGGACGAGCCCCCTTCGCGCGAACCGGTAGGACCCTTGCCAGGGCTGACGATCGTCCATGCTTCTTATACCGCCAGGCGTAGTCCCCACTTCGACCTCGCCGATGTCGCCCGCAGAAGAGACATTCAGATTGTTAAGGCTGCTGAGCATGTCCAGGTTGTCCACTATCCACGCCGACGCATTCACGACATCGTTGTCGTTCTCTCGCAAGGCCATGATGCACCACTCCTCCGGGAAACCGATCACCATCAGCTGTTCCACCAAGTGCGACGGCGGCCGTGCCTCCAGCGCCCCAGCGCCGCCAGGCTCTCGCCCCCGCTCCGTGAACGAAGGCAGGAAAGACCGCCTGTCCGCGAAGACCGCGTCGAAGTGGACCAGTTCAAGGTGAGTTGGCAAATCTTGGGCGGTATCATCACCCTTTTCCGCGACACAGATGGGGCAAGACACCCTCCGCGCGTCGGTCGGATGCTTCGTGAGTACGTGTTCAACGATGCCAGACGCCGTGGTCTTTTCCTCGTGGCAAAAGGGGCAGCGCAAACCTTCCATCCATGACCTATCGGCAGAGGAGGTGAGTGATCGACAGTGGTTGGCCCCACCGCACCCCCGTTCGCTGGCGTCAATGTTGCCAACCTCAAGCCCATGGTTACGCCCGAGGGCAGGTTCTCCGTGACCGAGTATCATCTCAGCGATCTTAGCCTCAACGAGGTCGGCCCCTCCAGGTGTGCCAAGCATCTGGTGCAGTCTCTCTTGGATGGCAATGGTCTCTGCCTCGGCAAGGGAGGTCTCATGGATCTGCGTGGTGGTGACCAAACAAGGAGTTATCGCCACCTGCAAGAGCTCCCGTAGTGTGTCAGAGGTCCCCGCCGCGCATCTAGCCCACTTGATATCTCGGCTTGCGCGGAGAAGAGCCCTGGCCATGCGCGATCGGCACTGTGCCAGCACTATCTCACGGTGCGCCGAGCCAGCGTGATGTGCGTCATCTCCAACTGAGAGAGTGTTGCGCCTTGGCAGCGGTGAAGAACGTAGAAAGGCTTTCGCCAGCCTGGTGGTGTATGAAAACCCGAGTGAAACTCCATCCTTACCGAGAAAGTCCGCAGCGCTGTCAGAAACGGTGTTCATTGCACCGTGAGAAAGATCATCAGAACACTGCACCTCCAAGTCGTGAGCATTGAACCGCTGGACCCATGTTTCCACTGCCTTCTTCTCTCCCTCCTCCGGGTACAGCATGACGTACGCCGTGGACGCCGCTTGATCTAAGCCCAGAACGACGCAAGGCCGGTCGGTTTCGCGGATCTTGGCGCGAGCACCTGCACACATGAAGTCGACCGTCCCGCCAAGCACGCGCAGTGCGGCCTCTCCTCCGGCGATGGTAAGCCGCTCGTCTGCAGCCACGTACTCGGTATCGATGCTATGGTCACTGGCCAGAGGTTGAGACTCAATTCCACCGGTGGCATCGACAAAGGTCGCTAGACGGGCTAGACACTGCCTCAAAGCCGATGGCACTGCCTTAGCCCATTGTTTTGTTGCCGCCAGTACTTGCACCAGCGCCACCAGCTCAGCTCCGAGGGTGTTGACGTCGCGAACCATTTCCGCGCTGAGTGGACGAGGAACATGATGGGCTGAAACATTCGCATCAACGGCGTGCTTGTGACTGCTGTTTTCTCCCACTCCATTTTCAACGACGCCCTCCACCCTCGTCTGGCACCCTTGGGCAAGAAGCGGAGCAACCGTGTGGGGTAGAAACCTCATGAGCTGTTGCCGCAGTAAAACCTGCGCTACCGTCATATCGCTTGCCTCCTCGATGCCCCCTTCCTGAGAGACAGCCGCAGTCCCGCTAGCGGGCAACATGGAGACACCGGTACTCCACGAGGTGGCCCCGACAAGCCGGAGAAGATAAACAACAAATGCCACCTGCACCGACGTGTCGTTCTTGCCTCCACCAACCGTTGGGTCTTGAGCCAGCGGTAGTGTCGCCGTCGCCGCCCCCCGCTGTACAGTGGTGTCCAAGACAACGTTGGCCATGACCGACGGTGGAACGCGCGGAAGAATTTCTTGGAGCAACCGACAAACGGCTTGTTGCACCCTGACGGTGCCGTGCGTGAAAGCCTGGAGGAAGAGGCAGAGCCAGTCAGGGTGCTCGAAGTGGCGTTGGCATTCGGGGGACGTGCTTATCGGCACGAGGCATGCGCACAGGTGGTACAAGTGGCGGTCCTCGACCTTGGCTGCTTCGGGTGGTCCGGGGTCGAAGATGATGCGGACGTGTATCGGCGAGAGAGCTCGGGTGAAGTACCGGAGGTTTGCGATGCTCCCCTCAACGCCACCTCTCACGCCGTCTAGCCGCATCGCACCATCGGGAACCTTGCCTACGTACAGAGGGTGCCGATTGGCTCGCAGGGCTCCCGTACTCGTACGCTGGCAGTCGAGAGAACCATTTAGGTAAAGTCGAAGCTTGTTGTGCTCGCTGATCAGCCCCACATGCGCCCACCTGTTGACCTGCACCGACTCCTTAGACGTGAGGCGTTCGCAAAGGTTGCCCATGCTGGGGATGCCAAAGCACACCTGAAAAACAAGCATCAAGTAGTAAAGCGGCACACTTGCTTTTTCATGGATATAACAGTGATTCTGAGGTCGTGCGATTTTACCTCAGTTACCTCAGAAAAGTTCCAGCAAGCAACCTGCACCTTTGCAGGGTCTTCGCGGAAATTGGAACGGTCCGTGCTGGGGCCTCATTTTCCTCT
Source organism: Ectocarpus siliculosus (assembly GCA_000310025.1). Lineage (NCBI taxonomy): Eukaryota > Phaeophyceae > Ectocarpales > Ectocarpaceae > Ectocarpus > Ectocarpus siliculosus. The sequence goes on along the minus strand of FN649726.1, from coordinate 2,259,668 downwards.
TGTGTCTCCACTTTGATTTTCGCTACACATATCAATTCATTCAATCGGGTGTTTTCCCAACGTTTGGGTCTACTTGTCGGGTTGGAGGGGGTCCCCATGCTCGGCAGTTTACATTGTTCCGAGGCTGCTCTCGGTCCGTCCGCGTGTTGTTGTTGTTGTTGTTGTTGTTGTCTTCACATTAAAAACCGTTCCGATCTCTCTCTACCCAGTACCTTCGTATGTCCGTACTGATCCAACACTCGACGCGGTCGATTCCCGTGGTCACAGGTTAACTTACCCTAAAAAGGTACACTCAAATAAACTGGCCCCGAGGGGTCCGCAAGTCAATAGAAATCAACGACAGATATTCTGGGATCTGTAGCACTGCACATTGGCACATGGTCTCCCCGATTATAACGAAGCAACTTGCCACTACTCGTCGCTGCAAACAAGCATAAGCGAACGAAAAAAAACAGTTGGTGCTTCCTCGTGCTACAGTTGGTGCTTCCTCGTGCTACACTCACCTCGAGACGGTTGTCGGTGTTGCGTAGCAGTACAACTGGCCAGCGTTCACTCCCGTGTCCCCTTGCCAGAACCGTTCGGTGATGTCCCGTTCGATCCTGCGCAAGCAGTAACCAAAACGTAATGGAGAAGTCCGATCCCCTTGGGTTGCTTAGCACGTGCTCCGCCGGAAACACGAGTCCGTCCTCCATGTTCATGAGACGTCGCGGTCCGTTAACCAGCTCCTGACATCGGCGCTTGTGCGACGCTCCTGCTCCGTATACCTTCCCCACCGCTGTTCCTTGGCCATGTGGAGGGGAATCAGGGAACCCTCTGATCAACGGTGGCGCGAACTCCAGGATCGCCTGGGAAGGAGTCCGATTCCGGCTATGGCGGCCTTCTCCACCTCCCCGGCGACCCCCGCGCTCCAGGTCTCCGTTGGCAGCACTGGAATTGTTGGCCTTTGCTTTCATGACGCACTTGACTAACTCTGCCCTCAGGACTTCGATTGAAGAGTGAAGTTGCAACGGAACCCTCTCTGTGAGACTCGTCGTTGATCCATGCAACTGAATGACCAGTGCCCGGAACAGCGTCCAAGCCGCCTCCCGGCAGGTTGCCAAGGGCCGACACCTCTGGTCGGCGGGTGCTGCTTTTTCTTGTCGCCGTGTTGCGCGGCCCGTTCGCGACGGCCCCTCATCATCTCTCACCGGATCGTTACATTTTTCCCCGCCCGCGCCGCTCTCGGCAGTGCAATGTCCGCCCACCGCAAACGGCACAGATGCGACGCAGGAAATGGCGCGAACAATGCCGGCGGTCTCAATAAACCGCCAATCGTCTGAGTGGATCGTCAGCCCCCAAACCTCGAGCAACACGAGGACTGTGTGGGCGTCGAACCACCGTGGCATGGGGTTATTACACTTGCTCGCCCGTGCCAGCTCGTCCCAGTTGGTTGCCGCGCCGTTGGCATCCGCCGACGAGGACACTCTATTTTCTTGCGGTACCCGGGATCGACAAGACAGCTCCAGGAGCCGCAACAGCTCGCTGAGCAGTTGTTGAAAGGCTGATGTGACGCCGATCGTAACGCGGCCACTGACCGCAGATAGGTGGGACAGGATATGCCTGTCAACCAGCCGGGGTGTTTGTATCGCAGGAGGCAAGGGTAGCAGCAAGTCCACAAGTAGCGAGCGTGTCCGCACCAATCCCACCAGTTCGCGAAAGGACCGGATCCCGGAGGCCCGAGCAACCGCTCTCTGGTGGTTGTCGAGTACAAGGACAAGCAGGACCGACAGATGCCCGACTGAAGCATTGTCGCTCACGACCGTTCCCCCCGCTTCACTTGTAGCGAGCTCCTGTTTCACCCCTGTGCCGGCGCGAACCTGTGACATGGCTCGGACAAATCGTGGAATTGCCGTCATTACGTGTTTCCCCATGCGACCAGATACCACCGCTCGCCAGCGAACCGTCGCGCGGACGACAGCCACCGCCCTTCGCCACCGGGATCGGGCCGCCACTTCCAAGGCTGAACGGAGAGTTCCGCTCGGGGGGCACCGCTGCCGTTGTTTTGGCACGAGAGCTGAGGGTATGCTCCCGACCGGACTAAACAGCATAAGCACGAGACAGCAATTTGCGGCCTCTTCGAGAAGGGCATCCACCCTTGACTGATCAGCATCTGCTGACCTGAGCTTGCTGCGGGCGTGCCACAACCATCCAGACATCTGTGTGCAAGGAGGGGACCTGTGTCATCGACAGCTTGGAAATCGTGTTGCCTACTTCTTCATTCCCGACGCATGGACGAGGGGGAGGAACTACTTCAGCAGCAACGTCAATAGTGGTATATCGACCTTAGTCAAAGACAACGAGGTTTGGGTTCCTTGCTCTCCCCCCTGTCCCCGTCCCTAAAACACGTGTGTTGCCCACATGATTTCGCGGAGTCCGTTTCTCTTCAAAGAGTTATCTAAATCAACGCTAGCTAACAAACGTAATGGAAGCACGGAAAGCACACGCACCATTCAAAACGAAATCCCCGCCAGTACCATTTTACAAGGACGACCGGGAGGATTGTGCTTACCTCGGCAGTGCTCTTCCATAGAGATACGAGTCTACGCGGAGGTCGCCGGCCACGTCTTGCAGCTTCGTCCCCCCCTTGATGTTCCAAACATGCAGAAAAGAGGACAGCATCACTGTCCAGCCCCCCGTGTCGCAACATGGCGGCCATCATCGCCCCTTCGACGCGTGCCAGCGCTCTTCCATCTCGTCCCGTCTCGGCCTGGCGCTTTATGATTCGATACGCTGCGTTCGATGGTGCTAGCGCCTCGGCGAGCCACGTTGCGAATCGGCCCCCTTGACCGTTCCCGCTCGCCACCTCTTCCAAAAACTCATCGTTTTTTCGCGAACGCTGTACATCGCTTGTGGGCACCGTGACACTACCCAGAGAAACGTTGTGCGTGTTCACCGCGGGGGGGATCCTATCGCTGGAGCTCCCATCTCGACTGGTGGCGTCCAGCGGTGCAAGCATCAGACCTTCGTAGGAGGGATCGCATCCGTCTTTGAGCAAGTCCGATGCCAACCAGCTTGAGTACGCGGGTGAGCGGTAGTATTTTTCCAAGAACGGCGATACCCCAGAGTCGCCGACCACGATCGTGGCCGCCATCCTCCCCGCGAGCATGGCCACGGTTTTAGCCAACGACAGCAACCACGGAAGGTTTTGGCTGTCACATGCCGTTGGCGGGGTTCCGGTGAGACCCATTCCCGCCTCCGACCCCGAAAGATTGCTGTTGCCGTTGCCGCTACTGTTGCGACTTATGCCGCCGCCTCCCCCGAGCTTTCCATTCTCTCCGCGCATGAAACTGGACTGCGGGACGAATAATCCATCGTGTTTGTCAGGCAAGACCGGTACGTTAGAACAAATAGCCCCGCGTTGAATCACGTAGTGCTACAGTGGTCTATAGATACCCTCTTTGAGGTTCACCACTCTTCTCCCAGTAAAAACTTCAATGTCATGTTTTTTGCATCCAGGAGCCAACTTTTGCTTTTTGCCCATTTCGCGTATTCTACGATCCTACATGTAGAAACAAACCGAGGCGACACTTGAGCTCTATCTATGACTAGCGCCTGCTTCCCTGTCGCCCTTTCACCTGTGGATTCCGTTTCTGCTTTGAGCTTTCCCCGCCCCCGTTCCTAGCGGCCACGTAGCTTTCATCCGCCGCCCGAGTAACGGAGCACTTGAAACACGCCTCATCGAGCAAACCCAAGGTGGAATTGACGGCGTCCAGAAGGCGCCGCGCGAATACAGGGACACGGGCAAACGGCAGAAGACCGGTCGCCACCGCGGGTAGTAGCAGTCCGACCAAGGTTTCCTCGAGCCGATCAGCCATCCCTATTGTCGTTCCTTCGCTCCTCCCCCCTTCGCCGTTGTGCCGGGTTTCTCTCTCGAGCGCGGCCTCGAGGGTGGTCGTGCTGTACTTGAGTATCATTTGTGCGTAGTTGATGAGGCAACGCCAAGATGGCGGCATACGATCCACGCCGTCCAGGACAACGGATGCAGCGTGGTCGCACAACACCTTGACTCGTGCAGCGAACCAGCGTGGGGTCTCTACTCCCTTATCCGGTCGTACCGATCCGGTCGCACACTCGTCGATGCTCGCATTTTCTAGCACGTAGGACTGCCATTGAGTCGGGTCGACGGCCACTTGATCGCTAGCTGCCCAGTGCAACATGTGCTTCGTAAGCGTCAACACGAGCTCCACAACAAGGCGTTGCGTCAGCGACGGACTGTCTGAGCCCATGGCATGGCTGGCGGTGTTGGTATCCAAATCGAAGCTTTCCGTGCGATTCGTGGCAGAGCCATTGAGCTGTAGCACGGACACAGGGCTGCCTTGCTGATCCCCGTAGTCAAACGGTTCTCCGGAAGAACTTTCGCAGGAGTTGCCTTGTGCAATCAGGTTCACCAGCATAGTCACCTAGGGCCATTCATCATTTTGGGGCACAGACAAATTACCGAAGGGGTGCGACTATTTGCTGCAGATACTCTCCCATTTTTGGCCATCCGTAGATGCTGTTGTCATCGACTGTATGGGTCGGCCCCACAAACATCTATCTCACTTCTCGACATTCAACTTTCCTACACCGCCTATTCACCTGCATCTCTAGCAGCCGTGCCGAGGGGGTAGCAGCGAGAACATATCCCTGCTGGGTCGAGTCCGATGCGTCCGCAGTTGTAAGCACTGACCTCTCCCGTTTCACATCAGTTCCGTACGGAATTAATTTTGCTGAAAGCGCGTCGTTGCAGAGTCGCTGTAGCAGTGGAGTGAGCATGTAGTGTCGGGCAGCGCGTGGGCCAGAAATGGGGTGATCGACGTTGTCGGAACCGCCCCGAACCAGCAGATCTCGATCCTCCTCGTCGATGACCGCCGCGTTTGCTAGTCTCGAAAGAAGACGGAACTGTTCGGTCTGGCCAGGAAAGAACAACTCTAGCCCGAGAACGAGTACGGCGGCGGCCTCTCTTTGGACGGATTCAACGCCAGCACCGCCCGCATCCTCACCGCAAGAAGCGTCGGAGTGTACCAGCAGGAGTAGCTGGCGCTGGAGGGCGCAGAGAACGATGCCATAACGATCTACTTCGTCACTCGAGCCATCGATACTAGCGTTGCTTGCGTGGCTACCCTGCACCTCGTTCGGCGGATCGAACAAAAGCGCGCACAGGGCCTGGTCATGCCCGAGCTCCCCACCCAGCTGAAGCTCAGCGGTGTCGTCAAGATCGAAGGACGGTGGCTTGGCGAGCATACTCTCGACGATGCGGCTGCTGATGCTGCTCTGGATCAGTCGGACAAGGTTGGCCTTGAGAACTCGTAGTGCGGCGAGAAGTATATACTTCTGAAAAACGTCCTCATCACCAGGGTCGTCGAATCGTTCCTCATCGCTCGAGGAAGCAAGGATACCCGCTAAGAGCTCAAACGTGTCAGGAGATATATCCACAACGTACGTATCGCGGTCATTCTTTGCGCCATTCTGTGCGTCAGGCCTATTTGTCGCCGCTTTCCAATTCCCTGGCATACTCGTTCTGTCATCGTGCTCTCCTGGTTCAGCGTGGCCGATGGTTGGGACGCGCCCGTTTGAGAACGCGAATTTTTCAGCAAGGCGATCCATATGCGCCATGATGACCACGGCGGCTTTCCGTCCGCTAACTTTTCCATCTCGGCGGCAAACCCCACCTCCAAGAGTAGGATCTGTATGTGACTTGACGCCGATCCCCGCCTCTGTTGACTCTTCCGTAACATCCGTACCATCTAGGTCGGTGCACACAGGATTGCTCATTTCAGGTGAGGCGGCTTCTCCCACAAGGCTGTCTCCATCCTTGCCCTCCGCCCCAGCATTTTCGTTGTCGTTGCCCGAGTCTTGTGGCACAGCTAGGGCCGGGTGGTTGAGAATCTTGTAAGGAGAAAACCTACTGGTAGCTTCCCCGGAATGCAGATCCGACAGTCCTTCTTTGTCCCCCCCGGTGAGCACAATAGTGTGGTAGAACCCAGCCGCAACCTGGTATGACGGTAAGAAGTGCATCGTTGCGATTACATAGGTGAGGGTGACTGTCCTAGATGCAAAAAAACAGACCTTGGTCGGGTTACTCCTCGCGAGCGTGTCCTGCAGAGGCGCGGACAGAAACTCCCGGGCCGAAAGGAACAGAAACCTATCGAAGACCTTTTGGCTGCGTGAACACGAGGCGTAGGCAAACAGTATCAACGTACGTACAAAAAACCAAAAGACAACCGACGGCTCAGAAGCAAGCACTTTCACTGAAACAACCTGTTGCGAGCTGGCACCCTTTCTGAGGCTACTATTGGCGTTTGAATCGTCACCTTGGCTATGCGTTTCCCGAGAAACGTGCTGACTGGAAACGGAGAGTGCCTCTCGTTTGTGTCTCCGGTACCAAGCTGTCCGTGATGATTGCGACCAAAAACGAAGAGCATACCATCGGCATCGATAAGGACGGTGTGGTAACACCCGGCCGAAATTCTATAGACGTGTTTTTCCTGAGCGCCTTCGATTATGGTTGGCCCGAATACTCTTTGTGTAGTGTGACCAAGCCCCAGCTGTCCGTAGTCGTTGCGGCCGAACCCAAAGACATGCTCCTCAGCCGTGAGAACGATCGTGTGATAGTACCCGCAGCGTACATGCCGGACTTGGGCGCCATCGAGCTTTCCTTTCACAGCCACGAACTTTCTCTGAGACTCTGTCGATTCCAGCCCGAGCTGCCCGTAGTCGTTCTTTCCGCATGACTGCACCCCGATCTCTAACGTGCTGACTACCGTGTGGTACTGACCGCATGCGAGGGTCGTAATTCTCTGGCCACGCAAGGATTCCACAAGGCATGGCAACTTGCGGTCGATAACGTCGCCAGAGCCCAGCTGACCAAAGTCGTTTCTGCCAAAGGTGTACACCTGTATGTGCAACAGCGCAGCAGGTTTGTCTGAGTATAGTATGTATACACAGCACTTGTGACCCTTACCCTAGAAAAAACCTTGTTATCAACAATTTTGTGGCGCTTCTTCCTACGGGTACTGCACGCACGAAACCCCGGAAGAACGTATCGATTTCCGGCTTACATTGAGAAGAAGAGAGCCTCGTTGTATTGCCAAAACATCATTTTTTGAAAAACATTCTATGCTAAATATGCTAGACAGAATATTGTTCCTAATGACAAGCAAGAAGAGGCACCACACGCTACAACCCTATGGTCGGTCTTTGGATCAGTCCATGTCTTTCAAGGTGTGGTACAACTAAACAGAAGTTCTGCTGCTCGCATCCAAACTACACGGGGTCTCACGAAACGATCGTGGTTCATCACCTCTCCGTTGTCGCACGCGATGACGCTGTGATAGTAACTACAGGAGGCTTGCGTCACCCTTATTCCGTTCAGGCCTCGAACGGGCTTTGGCACCGGCTCACTGGAGGTGTTGCCCTGCCCCAGCTGCCCCCGATAGTTGTATCCGAACGACATCATCTGGCCGTCATCCAGCACCACTAGCGTGTGCTCACAACCGTTGTACGCGTGTACCTAATCATCGGATGAGGGTAGTACGATGGCAGTTTTCAACTACATGACAGGCGTTACGGCGGCAAGGCAACCGCCGGTACGTCTTCCGAAGTAGTGGTTGATGTGCAGTGCGGCACGAGGCGCATCGTTCAACTTACCGTGGGTGAGAAGGGTGCTTGTGAGGCGAGAACTCGACTGACTTGTATGTATGCAGCCCCAAGCAAAACAGGAAGAGCGCTATGTGGGGTGGGCTAGAGGGCGTAAATCCCCCGTGGCTCAGGGAGTATACCACAGGCTTTGGAAGTGCTACTTGCTGGTTCGAACCTCTCCGGAGCAGAAGCTCATTTTTCTTGCTTGGGTTTGCGCCCCCGGTTATACCTCTATCCCAAACCTTACGTGATGCAAGGTCACTGTACGGTGGGTAGGTGCCAGGTTGGTGTACGCGGCTAAACGCTGCCTACACCGCGGCGGGACGTTTCGTGAAACGCATGAGACGTCACTAGAAACCCCGGATCTTGCCAAAGTGGTATGCTTTTACCACGTGTGCACAAGAGACATAGTATATCACTATTGGTGGTAGGACGTAGCGGTTTTCGACTATAATAGGGAAAGACCCTGAACGACGTATGGTGTTGGTGGGTATTTATTGCCTCACCTGTACGGCTTTCCTCCCCCCATCAATAGGCACGCGTGTGAGCACTCCAACCCTCTGGGTCGTGCCTTGCCCGCACTGGCCATTGTCATTGTAGCCGGCGGTGTACACTTCCCCCGTGCTGCACAGGAGGACCGTGTGCTCATTTCCTGGGCATGTCGGCAGTTATCAAAGACAACATGTACCCGGTACCAACGGCCGTCATCATTCGGTGGTTGCACGGAAACGCTTAGAATGTACACGAGATACCAAGCCGAGAACTGGAAAGCTAAAGTCTATAAAACACGTGCGACTTTCACAGCTTGGAGGGACAAAGAAAGCTGACACCTCAGACGAAATACGATGGTGTATCTCAGACGGCGGTTTACCTGCAGCGACGTCCACGACCTCCCTGCCCTCAAACGGTTTCACCAAGCAGTGAGTCTTTCGCGTCCCCGTGTCACTGTGCCCAAGTTCTCCATACGAGTTTTGGCCACACGTCCACACCTCTCGCTCGTGAAATGAGCTACACGCTCTCAAGCACGAACCTCCGCTCGGCGTCGCCGCGTGGAGTTGACGAAGAAAAGGCAGGATGCAATCGGCTTGTATGCCGTCTGTTTCATCCTCGACCAACCTGGTAGCGGCCGAAGGTGACTCGAGGACGCTGTCTTGGTTGCTAACGTGTTCGACCTTTGCCCACGGTTGTTCGTCGACGTGAAGTGTGGTTTTGATTCGTTCCCCTCGGCTTTTCCACACCTTGATCGGCTGAGACTCTCGTGATTTCGTGCCGCCGATATCGCTTTCTTTTGTAGGATAAGCTCGAGATACGTTCTTTATCTTCCATGAATCGCCCTTTTCAATCCCGCCTAGCATAGGCTCGGCCGGACCGACCGCAACAGAGACGGCGGGATTCACAATCAGCATCGATTCGTGCTCTCCTTCGTCGACATCGTCGTCGTCATCCACCGGAAGTCCTTGGCGGGACGTTCGTGCCTTCACCCGTGACGTTGGGCGCCTGGTACAACGGAAATGGAGGAAATCAGGAGCGGCTAACAAGACTCATATCTAGTCTGTGCGACGTCACAGTGTTGTTGATGCAGTGTTTGATGAGAACTCGATCACTACATCTCTCGGGCTAATGTATATTTGCATGACTGATATTTACTCCGTGTACTTACCGTTTCGCGCTGCATTCTGCCACTGCATGCTCTTCCCTCAACTCTGTCGCTCCTGGAAGACCTTTGTATTTGCTCTTGTCGTCCAACTTTTCAACGCCTTCCACCCTTTGGAACGGTATGCTGAGCAATAGCTTTACGAGAGTCAACAAGTCGCTCGCCCGGCCGCGTGCAGCCACGAGACCGATCATAGCTGACAATGCTCCGTGTCTCCGCTCTGCGCCAGACGCCCCAGCTTCTCCACCAGAGCAATGTGCTCGTTCGCCCTTTGCATGCAAAATTTCATCATCACATTGACCTGGGAGAGCAAGCATTGCGAGAAACCCTCTAACTGAATCGACGACACCGGCGCTGGGCCCGGGAATCCGTTGATGTAGGTGTTTAGGCAGTCCCGAGCAACCATCAGCCAAGCAAAGAGGCGGAAGCTTGGTCAGAACTGGAGAAATCTGTCGCAGAAAGTCCGTGAGTTGTTCCTGCCCACAATCTGGGTCGCGCACGAAATCAAGCATACAGAAGAATAGCTGGAGGCCCAGGAGGTCATCGCCAGAAGCTGCAGAAGGAGCGTCGCTGGAGCTCTCCTGGGTTACGACGCGATGTTGAGGTTGGGCGGTGCGGTCTCCACGATCCCCAGCAAACTGTGTCCGCCGTTGACGGCTCATGGCAGCGTGAACGCAATGCAAGACGTGCAATCGCTGCGTCACCGCTCGATAGAAAGGATCATCTTGGCAACACAACCACGACAAGGTCTTGAATAACTTGTTCTTGACCCTTGACACGAGCAGCACCATCTCGTCCCTTCGAAGGGCAGACATCGACAGGCAGAGGCTTGCTGCCAACCAGTCGTCTTCTTCTTCGCTAAGCCCTTCAGGACTCGGGCCAAACTGAGATGGTCGCGGGGGCTGGCTCTCTCCCGCCATGCCCTCTCTCAGTCGCTCGTTGGACATATGGCTGAAGTCTCCTCCTCCTTTCCCAGCTAGTCCAGCCCCAGAGCCCACGAGCGTGGACAGGTCCATATTGCGCCAAACTCCATCTTGACAAGCCGGCGGGAGTGACCACGGTGCCTTTCCTTCACGCTGTGGCTGGGTGGGTTGCCGCGAGCCGCTGGAGCTTGCTGCTCCCATCCTAACCTCCTCACGGCATGCAAGCTTGCAGCGGGGGCATTGTCACCCTCCAACGTTGAATCGCACGCCTTGATGCGTTTGTCGCCTTATCTGCTACACGACATGCACATGAAGGAGCCGGCGCGGACGCGTGGTTGCTTGCTCAGTTGTGTGCAGAGGTGCCCCAAATTATTGTTGGCATGCAGCAGAAAAAGAACATGAACACATGTGAACACATGCAACGCGCTGGCTAGATAGACTGTAGGTTCGGCCGCTGTTTGCCGTTTTCGCCTGAAGGGAAACCTTTTGTTCTCTTTTTTTTTTTTGAACCCCTTTTCTCCTTGAGCAATATTCTCTGCGAGGTCCCCGGTCGTGCCTTGCTTTGCTGGCGTCCCTCACTTGGTTAGTGGTTGAAGGCAAGACACCACGGCAGTGCCTCGTTTATCCGCATTTCTATCGAAAGGGTGATGAGCTGTGCTATGCGCTCGCTTTTTGCTGTGGCCGCAATGCTCGCGGCCAACGAAGCATGTGCCTTCGTACACCCTGCAGGCCTCACGTCCTTGGCCGGCCGATCAGTCGCCGCGCCTGCTTGCACTTCGGTCGAACGGAGCTCCAGGCGGTGGGACAAAGCTCAGCAACTGGACGCGGGTAATGGAGATGGTGGAAGTTCTGGCGAGCAGGTGCGATTGAATGTGATGCTTGTATCGTGAGAGAGGGAAGGGGCTTAGATCATGATCACGTGTGTAGGTTTCTTATTAGCTGTGCGACATGCTACATGCTGCTACGTGTGGGGCCGCGAGCTACTTCACCACAGTCGTACACACCCTGCTTGTGCCCGGGTTCGTTCTACACCCTAGGACCAGCGTTGTCTACTACATGCGGATCTTCTCTCAGAACACCCCTGGTCTCTGACGTGCTTATTGTTCTTGTGTTCACTCTCGTGGTGAACTATAATACTCCTGTTTACCGCCCTCTCGACGTGCAGCACGTGTTGCCTCTCTTTTTCTAGAAAATGCCTCTCTTTTCGACCGCGGTGACATACATACACGGGGTAGATCTTGGGCGATGCCTATTGTAGGTTGAGCATAGCCGATGTGTACTCGTCATCGAGCTCGGCGGCTACTACTTTACTGGACACACCTTCTTCAACAACAGACTTGCAATGCTCGCTGTTTCTGTCTATTTTTACTGCTGTCGCATTTCAGTGTAAAACCAGCCAAAACATGCTCATCACCTGCTGGCCTTCTAGCCAAAGAGCGATCTTGAGCGCAGCGGGATACAGGTGCTCTGCTGTGCTTGACGGGACCTGGTTCAAGATGGTTATAACTCCATGCTCTGAACAGATGTAAACCAAGGCTTTCTTGTGATCCATCTCCTCCCCCCTCCATGCAAACCCGTCTTCATGCATCCGCCCTTGCTGGAAATCAAAAGCCTGCTGGTCCATTCTCATCGTGGGTGAAGAAGACGGCGGGCCGATTTGGACGAGGGCCTTTCTCTCGTGCGGCGAAGAAGGATGAAGTTGACGACCTGCTCAACTCAGACGCGTTCCTTAACAAGAAGGTGGAAATGCTTCAGAAGCAAATCAATGCGACCCAGGCGGACATCGTCACCGCTCAGGCGCAGGCAGACGAGCAGTGGGCAGAGTGGGGCCCACAGGTAAAAGTCAGGCCAACCAGCGGAATGTCCTCGTTGTTCTTGGTAGCGATGCGGTACAACCCGCCGTACAACAGGTGCCTCCCTCCCCGTTGTGCACGGGGCTTGTGATCGAATTTGAGACTCCCTTTATCTGGTGTGCGGGACATAGAGAGGTCTTGCGCTTCGAGTGAGTGATCTGGGTTGGTGATTCTTTCAGTTTTTAATCCCATCCCAAAACCGAAGGCGTGGTTACAAGCCAGGCTGAAGTATTATATAGTGAGAAATAAGATGTGCACCAATACCCGGAAAGTAGTGCGAACTCGAAAGATGAGATGATGCTATCATATATACAAAGAAAGAAGTAGAATTAGTCGCCTTCCGGAAACATCGTGATTGTTCTAACCGTAAATTTAGCCGCTGAACTCATGATGTGACGCCCCCCCTTGACACGGCCCCACGATGAACAGGTGCAGCGGCTTGAGAAAGAGTTTTCCGCGCTCAAAGGCCGAGGAGGTGAGGCTCGCACCCAGGCCTACAACAAGGGCAAAGCTGAGGCCATCAACAACATCCTAGGGGTAGCGGACAACTTCGAGCGCGCGGCAGGGGCAATCAGCGCGGAGACGGATGGCGAGCGAGCCGTGGTAGCGTATTACAAGGATACCTACGACAACATGATGAAGTGCCTGGAGGGGCTCGACCTTGTCGAAGTGGACACGGTGAGATGGGGGTTAGGGCGAGGGGGCGGGGCCCTGCCAGGCTTCGTCAACCACCCTGCTTTGGATGTGTAGATTGGCGAGACTGCACGGCCACCTCTATTTTTGGTTGGTTGTCGTGAGAACAAAGCTGTACCCAATAATGACACTTGATTGAACCACCCGATAATTCCCTCGCTTGGAAACATATAATTTCGCACATGTATGTTGCCCTCATGGCATGTCCTTTCAATTGTTCAACCAAATATCGGCTAAGTTGCGCCATACGTAGCCGTAGGACTTTTGAGGGTGCACGCTGCTTTAAGCACCCGTGTGTTGGTACGCCGGGCATCTCCGCCTTGCGACTGCAACACATACTATTAATAGTCGTGAAATCGTCACTTGTCATTTGATGGGAGCACCTCCGGCTGTGTTGGTTTCACCACCCCCATGTACCATTCATGACACCGTCCTAACATGTGTGAACCGAACCGCACGGTAGATCGGGGCACCTTTCGACTATAACATCCACAACGCCATTATGCGCGAGAACACCGACGAGTTCCCCGAAGACGTTGTTTGCAAGGTGAGCACAGCTCGACGGGTCATCCTCACGCGCCCTCGTACCTTGTCTCCTTCCTTGACTGCGAGTACGGCAAAGTGTGTTCCCGAATCAAACAGTTCATCTAGACAACAGTCACTCACGTTGTCGGCAGCTATTCGTCTGTACCCTTATCTTGCGTCAGTGGTAGAGACCACCACCACGGGTTGCCGACCGACCGCCGTGAATGTCTTCCGTTGCGTGAGTCGCCGCGCCCGCGGAATTTTCTCTGAATTCTTCCTCCTGCGTGCGTTATGTATGCCGATCGCGTTCCTTCGCAACCACTATACCAACCCTGTACAGGTCTTCCAGAAGGGCTACCAAGTCGGAGATACGCTGGTGCGACCGGCCATGGTAGCGGTAGCGGTACCCCCATAAACCGGTTGCTGTTCGGTTCTGCCGGATCCACACGGTCCCAAAATAGGGTTGACAATAAACAGGCTGCGTGGCTGAAAGAGTGGGTGTTCATTATCGGAAGTGGGTTGGTATCCTGAGGCCGTCGCAAGACCGTGCTAGGAATTAATCGCTGCAACAGCAGTCCGGGCCCCCTGTACAGGTGAAAGTGGAGACAGCCTACGTGTAGGCATAAGCCCCTTCCCTCCATGTTCCAGCCACGTGCTTCGCCTACACCCATGTGCTCGTGGTGCCATTTGTACTTCGAGGGCGGATCGAAAGGCGTCTACGCAATGTCGACCGAGTGCGTGGACCCGTCAGCATTTGTTTGGCAAACGTGTTTTGAGCAAGCTTGGTGCTGTAGAGCGGGAGAGTCCGACGCTTGCACTCTGTTCTTCGATTCTGCAGCCAAACTACGGATAGGCTAATGAGCCCAACGTGTCAAAATCGGAATATGAGAACCTTTAAAACGTTCTCGTCCTCACATCCATACAATTGTACAGATTAACTACAAATGGCTTAAATTTCGACAGAAACACGGAATGTGTCTCTACCACTGACACCACATCCCGTTGGCGCAAACAGTCCCTGACCCCATCATCGCTACAGAATTTCTACCAAGTTTTATCTCCCAAAGCCGAGAACATGCTTGCATCAAGCTCCGATTTCACCGAGATAAATATTCTTGTCCGAGCCGCAGGAGCCAATGATGCTCTCCGTTGGGTGGAAGGTCATCTGCAGGTTGGACGGACGAGTCGGCGACAGACACCAGGGGCGAATCAGCAAACCTATCGGTTGCGGGAAACCTGATATCTATCAAGCCCCTTACGAATCGAATTAGCACATCAGGGCTTAATGCGAGCGGCACGATATCGTTCCGTCCGTGGCGAAACGCCTCTCTGCAACAGTTCCCAACGCTACTCTTGTCTAGTGGCGCTGCCGCTGTGTACCGCAAGCCGGGAACTTCCGATCAGCCGCAAACATTGGGAGAAGAGGCAACATCCCTAATATTCCAATCACACTCTTGCTCTTGCACATGAGTGAAGCAAGGCAAACACAGCCGCACCAGGAGGGATTAAAGACTCGACAAAATACAGCAGTAGGGATGATGTTGCAGGCGATCGTTGTCGACAGCTGACAGTACTTATCCGGTTTCAGGCGACCCCCTCACCTCATTCACCGAACCCGTGTGGCCCGGCAAGAAGTAGAGCTCCTGTGTCGATGGCTCATCCCAGATATGCACCGCCTGGTCTGAAGACCCAGCCGAAACCATCTCCCCGTCCGGTGACCATGCGCACTTGAGCAGGTTCTTTTCCCCCCCGTGCTGCAAAAAAGGGTCGTACACATCCGTGAGGTTGAGACTTCTAGACTAAAGCTCAAGAATGCTTTGAGGGATGGCGATCGCAAGCACGGTTGCTCACAAGTTGCTCAAAACCCCTGCGAAAACAAGGGCGGCGGTCGGCGACCTCTCCGCAATCTCATTACTAATTTTGGTTCGACTCTACACGAAGACTCCAAGAGGGCACGGCACTAGAAACATTCGATCGACAAAGAAGAACTACAACGCAGCGACGATCGTCAGGATCATGTTTCCCAAAACCTTTACGCACAGCCTTGCGGCCAAACCCAAACTTCCAAGGAGGTGGCACTCCCTGTCACCTTGATGCCGTGAAATGTCTTCTCTAGGCGGTTCTGGTTGGCAAATGGCCGGACGTCCCACATGATGACGCTGTTGTCCATGGAGTTGGACAAAAGATGATTCCCATCCGGGCTAAGCGCGAGACCTAGAACAACGCGACGGGCACACGGCAAGGAGAGCGTCGAACGTGATGCTTCAACCACACCATACAAAACCAAAATCAAGTTGAAAATAATGCCCACTCAATTCGCGTGATTGTGGCTTGGACAAGCAAGATTCAAACGCAATGGGAGTGCACCTCGACGGCACGCTTCGGGAATCCGCTTCAATAGAACGCACAAGCTACCAACCGTTCTCTACCCACCCACGTACCGGTAACCGTGTCGGTGTGTCCGGTCATGGTGTAGGCGATGTCCAGTTTTCGTACATCGAAAACCTTGATCTCGTTGTCGATGCCTCCGCTCATGACCTGCTGGTCGTCCCTCGACAAGCACACCGCCGTTACCTGGTACTGGTTCATGAACTCCGCCACCGATCGCCTCACCCTCGGGTCCCAGAGCTTGACGAAGCCGTCGTCGGAGGCAGACGCCATGAGATTCCCCGTACGAGAAATGGAACAGCTGTTAACTACTCCCGAGTGCCCCTGTGCATTGTTCAATTCATCACAGACGCATGGGACACGAGCAACAGCAGAGTAGTCAGCGGGAGGTTGATTGTGCACCAAAGCTATGAAATTCGAGCGTTGCGAGCGAGCAAAACCGCGTCGGCAGGGTGAGGATAACAAGGTAGCGAGCAACATCGCCTGTGGCGTCCGAGGAGCTTCCAAATCACCACATTTGGTATCTGAACAGGTTGTTGGAAACAGTTATGTACGGGGGTGCCATCAATCTTCCTCTGCATGCGAAGTACACAATCTGGGAGCAACAGCGTTCACGGAGGGTGCTCTCGAATGGTTACGCACGTCGTGCACACGCGATACTCGATGACGACCCCAACTCTCGTGGGAGTTTTGAGTAAACGTTGTCGAGGGTTGCACACAAGACCTACACGAGCAACCAGGGCCTTCCGCGCGGTATCCATTGACGTGGGTTCGTATTGAATGGTGCCAGTGATACCCCGTCTCTCTGGAGTTGGGCTTTGCCGTCGTCTCAACATTTAAGTCCAAAATCGGGGGTTAAGCTTACCTGCCGTACCCCACTTTGCTCGACAGTTCGTTTGGTGGCATGCATGCGCAACATAGCATAGATGATTTCGGCACATGTCATGCAAGCGGCTACCTGACTGTCCACCAACTATCAGCACTCTCGTTCGTTCACCTTGAACGTTTTCTTGCGCTTGCCAGCATTTGCATCCCAGTATCCAAGCGTCTTGTCCGCTGAGGCCGTGATGATGGTGGGAGAGTTCGGTGACCAGTGCAGGTCGAGAATTGCCTGTTGCAAGCGAAAGGACGATCATACATAGAACTATCATTTACGGTTTGGGGCTGTTGAAAGAAGAATAAGAGCAGCAGCGGCTGCGGTTTGCTTCCAAGGAGCGAGCGAGCCATGTGGGCGCCACAGCTAAGCAGTGCAGGAGCGAGTCTGCTGTGGTCAAATCCAGAGAGAGCGCCCTACCCTGCAGTAAATCTACATATGCCAAACACAACGTGGAATCACAGGTCAATAGACCTGTTGCTCTCGCGCATAGGTAGTCTTGAGTGCAACGAAGCAACTGACTGTCCGCGTCTTAATAGCCAGACGGCCTGCGGCAGCAGTAGCCCAACAGCCCAAATCAAGACACGCTCAGTCTCGTGTTGGATACACACGTGCTCCCCAAACCCTTCTCACATTCTTATGCCCTCTGAGCACGTTGTAATTTGCACACTCTCCTCTGGTATCCCACAAGAAGATCGCCCTGTCCGCGCCAGCACTGGCGAGTTGCAGTCCCGTGGGGTCGAACTTCAGGGTGTAGACCGCCGCTTGGTGCCCGGTGAGGAGCATTGTCGGTGCGAGAAGCGTCGAGGAACGCGCAATGTTTTGCTTTTCAACGATGGCTAGCGCGGCTTGAGTTTCCACTCTCAGCCTTTTCTCTTGGCCGCCATCCTCTCCATCTCCCTTTCTCTTTGAGATCACAATTCGATCTTCCACCTCTGCCATCGCTCTCTTACACACACTCTAGTGGTAGTTTTCTCCCCTCCCTGCTTGTGCCTCTCGCTGCTGCTCTGCCGCAGCTGCAGCTGAGCTGCTGTTGGTTGCTGTGATCGTCTGTCGTGCCCCTCCAGCAGTACCCCCCTGCAAAGTGTACAGTCTGTGATGACCCCACATGGTATGTATGATGTATGTATGCATATCTACCGACATATCTGAAACCAGGCAGGACGGCGGGGCGGACACATCCCGGATCTTGTGCTCTCACAGCTCCGCTGGCGTCGTGGTCTTTGAAACATCCTGCTTTCACACGACGTCTTTTCGTAATGTAGAATAGCACGATGCACTGCTACATATATATTTGGAAATAGGCAAATCATCCAAGATCATCATGAACAAAGCAATCTTTCGGCCGTGCTTTGCTGCTGTTTGAACACATCATCATGAACATGAATAAAATATCTACAGCGGTGCAATCATGCATACGGCAAGCGTTAAATTTTACGTCGTACCCTGTAGTTAGAGGATCATGTTCCCCGCTGTTCAATGCTATTAGTGTTCTAGTCTACGACGTTGTTTCGCGTCATCTTATGATATTGCCGCTATATATTGTACATGTCAATGTGTACTCTATTTGGGAATCCATGCAATGTACATATATATCTGCCGTGCAAGCTTTTTTCAAAAAAACGCGCACACATTAAGCCCCGTGTTGGGGCGTTTTGTAAATCAGCCCCTGTCTGTTCAAACGTCCATTTCGGTTCGTTTGAGGGTACAGGTTCTTCGGCGTAAATTTCCAACCGTTTCTCTTGCAGTTTGGGTACACAAGTATGTTGTTCCTGGTGGCGTTGCGCATCATGACGTGCTGCTCGGCCGAGATACACAGTTGGATGCGGTTTATTAGCGACCGTTCTACCGCACTTTGGCCCCGGAACGACCTGGAGATTGTGGTGTTCTCGATGAGCTCACTTTCGCCCACCATATAGGCAGAATGGCGTTGAAGGATTCGTTCACGACATCTCCGAACTGCGAGCAGTTACTTCGTTCGTCGGTGTGCTGGGAAAGATTCCATTAAATAAACTACCTACCGAACAGACCTTGTGCAAGTTGATTGATTAGGACGCAGCCACACGCAGCGATGGTCCCCTGTTATGGTGGATATGCTCCTTCCTCAAACGTCCATGTTTTTCCTTCGACGAGCATTTCATCACCCATGGCAGACACGTGTGCCGTTGGCGGGTGTTTCGAGTTTAGAGCCCGGAGACGTTTTCGGTACCGCTTATGCGCCCTTCTCCAAGTACCCCTTAGCGCCATCCCGCACGGCGATCTGAGCGCGGGCCTTCAAACCGCCGCCGTTCCGCCGGATGTTGTTTCTGATGCCCCCAGCCCCGCTGATTGCATCTTGCTTGCCCAACGGCGACCCCCGTTCTGCAATGCGACCAACCATTGACCCGTTTGTGCACAATCTCTCGGCCAAACAGCCAGAAGCGGCATGTAGAAGGACCTCCTGATCACACCTTTGCTTCACCTCCGCAGGCTACTATGGAACGTTTGACTCCGGAACAAGGTGATAGGTTCTCCCTCATGCGGGCCAAGCTTCCTCTCCGTTTGCGAGAGATCACGTTCAAAGTACATAGTCCTGGTTGAACGCATGACGTTATCACCAAGTGGGTAATTTATTGTGCGAATGTCACGATGTGTTTTCCCGGTCTCGACGGATTTCGGCTCATGTTTGCTGTTTGCCTGTTCAAGTTGACTAATAGTTCCCCCTGGCAGTGAGCCAGTCACCTTTCGCCCTTATTGAGTTAACCCTGCAGTGGCGAAGCAAGTGGACGATATTCTGGACCAATATGTTGCTGAGGGTCTCATCCAACACTCTACATCTCCGGACTCGAGTCCCTTGGTTGTTATCCTGGTTGTTATGCCTAAGAAATCCTGTGGTGTTCGCATTCACCGTCAATTATCGAAAGTTGATTTTTGTTCGTTTACATAGTCAGCTTCCGATACCAGAGTCGACGATACTCCGGACAAGCTGTTGAAAGAGAAGATACATTCTTTCTTCGACATGAAGTCTTCGTTCCATCAAAGCACGATTCGCCGTGATGCCACGCCACTCAAGTGGCGTTTGTTTCGTCCTCTGGACTTTTCGAGTGGCTGAGAATCCCTCAAGGCAGCTCTGCTTCTCCTGGGTGGTTCCGTCAGGTTGTCAACGAAGTCATCAATGACCTCCAAGCAACGTGTCGCCTCATACGTGGACGATCTGATCGTTACGATGAGACCCTAGACGATCATGTGGCGACCGTTCGCTCTCTTTCTGAAAGATTGTGTTTGCAATAAACGTGGAGGTGACGCCTCCCAAAGCCCGTATTGGTGCCACGGAAGCCGAATTTCTTGGGCACACCATCTCCCCAGAATATCTATGGACTTCTTTAGAGAAACACATTTATTCATCTGCTGTATCCATGTGACGACGACGACAACAACGACATCGACAGCAGCGGCGGCCGCGGCGGCAGTAGCTTTTAGGCTTCTACAACTACAACGGCAAACAACAGTCGAATTGCAGTCTAAATCTTCTGTTAATCAACATTTGGTACGGGTTGACTTCATGTAGAATTAAGCAAAATTGAATTACTGCCGATTGTACGTGTTCGTGTTGTGGAGGGAGTACAATATGGATATTCTAACGCTTCTTTGCCAGCGACACACACAATAAATAAGGAGCCCGACTTAATCTCCACAAGTTCGTGGGCAACTAGACCTTACAGAGACCTGCAAGGGAAGTTTCCTCACGAGAAATCTATGTGTCTTGTTGTTGTTGTTGTTGTTGTTGTTGGCGGTAGAGAGAGGTGTTTTTGTTCAGGCCGGCAAACCTTCACTGGTTTGACACTTCCACGCGTTGAGATCCACATCCTAGACTCAATCCCACCTCGTGTGGGTAGACTTCATTTCATCTCTTCTAGTTCCAGTGTGGTGTTGTAGTCGAGAAGACCGACAAGCAGATTGAACGCGACACGATTCACACACCATGCATGGTATATTTGTGAACGAGAGAAAAACATTTTAGTACGCACCACAAGTATCTCTTCCGATGACTGGAGAGAGGACTTCAGTCTGTCCCGGGCGGCCAGTACAACAATCCGTATAGCAGTGTACGGCTGCGAACCCACATGTGTATACTGAAATATATCCGGTAAGACTGGAAAAAGTTGTGACGAAGTAGCTTCCTCGACTTCAACAACGACAACATGAATGGGAGCAGTGCCGAAATACTGTGGAGACGTCATGGGGTAGAGCAAGAAAGAGATAATATATGGATTCGCGAGAAAGCGAGACGAAGCAGTCAAGGAACAGCAGTCCTAACAATACGGTGTGTTTTTTGCTGATAGTCCTCTCTGTTTTCCGTTCTGATCGCCTCACCCAACAAAATCCAAAGGCAACCCAAAGGCATTTATTTGCGCATATTGACGACATGGACCGGAACTAGATGCGTACATACGCGTCATCCGATAGCAACGAGGAGACGGCATCTACGTACCATAGGCTGTGGCCTCTCCCCGTGTGCCCCCCGACGATCGCCCGTGTACAATAGATTTCCTCTCTGTGCATTTCGGTGCCCTCCCTGATCTTCACCTACCTGCCGCTCCTCGTGTTCTTCTCGCTTTTTCTGCCTCTTATTCAGCATCCTGTCGGTTTGAGGGGCACTCTGTTCTGTACGTAAGACTGTTTTTTTCGGATGGAAACAGCACTCATCGTTTCGCTTGTTCCAACGCCACTTCTTGTGTATTATAAGCTTCATAGAGTCCATACACGTTTGTTTCTAGGTTGGTCCGCCGCTCTTTGGCAACGGTACCACATGGCCACCAAGCTCAAATACATGCCCACATCGAGTATTTTTTGGCATCGCGCACGTTTGTTTGCTGCTGGTGCGTCTGCAACAATCTATAGTCAATCTCCATACGGTAATATCAATCATCGAAGCGGCTGTCCTCTCTAGCTGGCTGCCGTGGTATTGACTGTGGGTCGTGCGTAAACAGTGGCTTCTGCTCACTCGTCGGCGGCTCTTGTCCCTTTCCGTCCCCACACTCACTCCTGCTAGTCTATGTTCGTGGCCGCGCTTGAAAAGGTTTCTCTGGCGATATGATCCAATACTGCTATTACCTCTACTATCTCAAACAGCAAAGGCAATCTTCCTGGTACGACTTGGTACTGTTAGCTATCCCGTCGGCCAGGTGGTTCGACAGGGTAACAGCTCGTTGTTTGGTTTTGGTGCTGCTGCCGTTGTCGTTGTTGTTGCAGTCTTCAGGTTTGAATAAGGTGAGTCGCCAAGGAGGATACCCCAAAAATCAGCATCTGTCCATGTGCATCATACTTAACTTCTACGTCGGAGTCTATAATTTGTGTTCTGGCTGTTGGATGGCAGAATAACGCTTACGTATGGACGGCTACATATATGTATTGAACACCCTGCCATGTACATCTGAAGGTGACTGACGCGTATCGTATGCATTTTTCGTATTTTCTTTTTTGAGCTTGGTATTTGCAAGAACGAAACAATTTCCACATGAACATATCATACGTGTGTGATCGTGTGACTGTTTGTCGAGGGGTACCAGAGAGAACTAGGCACCCCGCCGTCCATTCGCACGCGGGTCGTAGTGTCTATCCGGCCAGAACACCCACCACGTACATGTCATATATATACATACATACATACGTATCTCACACGAGAACCCTGATCCGTACGTTGACAAAATCAACGCTAAAAAACACTTCAAGGCCTAACAGAAGCAACGAATAACCCCGCGTAGGCCCATTGCTTTTGACAGGGTAGACCTTGTGCTGGAGGTTGTACTCTTCTTGTCTTCTTGTAGCGCTTGCTGCTACCACTTGTACAGGAGATAAACAAATTTGTAGCCAGCATCATCATGCATGCATGTGCTGAAGGAGGGTCAGGCATTCGACACAACATCCGTGCAGTACGCACATATTGCAACAACTTGGTTCATGGGTGCAGCTCAATTTTGTTTTGGAGGCTCGAGTCCATGTTCGGGTGTTACCTCCACCCCTCTCGCCTTCATGTTCCAATCTCCCACAATTTTACCCATGTTTATCATGCGCGCACCGTGAGTGTGCTGATCATCATCACATGCATACTTACCACGAACAAAGAGTCGCCACACACCGAATGCCACCAGAGAAACCAGTACGGACGGACATGTGTCTCAGCTGTACCCTCTCGACAGAACGTCCGTGCTTTTCCAACGGGATCAGGCGCCGCACGTACCGCATGCGATCGTTAAAAAAAACTACATGTAGACTATGTATGTATAACTCCGTTGTCAAAGCAGTGCTCGAACTGTAATTAATTACTATATATAAAAATCACCCCTCACACGTGTAGTCTACTGTAAGTAAGACTTGACTGGGCTGCGCTATCTCTCACGCACACACTCTGTAGACTTATCTCCGTCCTCGTGTGCAGATATCTACAGTAAGTATCTTCGTCATCTCTACCGTAGGCAAAAAATATCGTCGCCCTCGGTATCTACACTGTAGGAGTCCTCGGCGAACATGTAAATTATAAGTACACTGCTGTGGTTGCGGGACGTACGTATAGATTCGGGGTCGAACTCACTCGGCAGTGAAAACGTGTGCTCCAGTAGTGGGCCTTCAAAGAGTCGAGTCTACGGTTCTGAATTACTCCATTCAACGAGACACGCGGACAAACCTGACACACGTGGCCAGAAAAAAGAAAAAAAAAGAAAAAACGGAAAGAGGCGGTGTTACATATTACAGTCCGCCCGCCGAGCCTGCTGTCTGTGCGGTGGTTACACAAGCAAGAGACTGATTCTACAGCGAGCGGCAGAAAACACATCAAGTTAATGTTGGTAATTGATGCACCCCATGATGTATGCCGTGCTTTTTTTCTCCATGGGGAGTCGCCCCGTGGTAAGGTACATACTGCAATAGAAGGCGTCTATCAAAGCGCGGACATTGGTTTGAGGTGCAATCAAGTAGATACATTTACGCAGATATAGATCATCCTGGGACGCGTTGAGGGACGTGTATGTTCACATATGCATAGTACCAGCTGGCATCACTGGTATAAATCATCAGTGTAGACTTAAAAAGACTCGAAATAAGTCCAGTACCCAGCCAGTTTCCCTCCACTCACTGAAAAGACTCCACCACATCCCGTTCGACTGCTGTGGGTATATCTCGAATGGGTAGTCTTTCTGTGTGTGTTTTTTATTATCCAGCGGTGTAATGCATACGTATGGATTACTTCTGAAGGAGACAGAATCACAGCTGGTGGAATCTTTGACGAGCGGAGGAGCGATTCAACAGCACAGCATCAACACAACAGCGTGGTGAGGGTTGAAGAAAAGAGTGCTGTTATCAACATGGATGCCCACCACATGTTACAGCAATACCGAGAAAATAAATCAGATAGATAATAGATAGGGGGTTCCTACAGCAGAAAAACGACAAGTAAGGACGTGGTACTGGTACGGGGAGGGGGGGCGTGGGGGGCACAGCAGTGGAGAGAGGAGGGAGGGTGTGTCGGTCGCCAGCGGGCCTCTAATACTTCCCTCAAGATTGCAAGATTTGTCATTGCGTCTCTTTCGCACACACCACCCGGTGAACGCCCCCTGCAGGAGCGGAGGGCAGTGCCACCAACTCCTGGCGGTCGTCACTCCGGGCGCACCTGCAGCAGTAGGTGCGTAGGCACCAGTTCGTAGAAGTAGGGGCAGATAGACAACATACATACATCCGTTCTCTACTTTTACGGGAAGATTGAGGAGAGAGCCGGTCGAGAGGCTTGGTTGCGGTATCTTCATGTCTCCCACATGCTGTTTCTGTAGTCCCCTAGGCGATATTATTACTGACCACCTCTACAGCCGGTCCTGGTTTGGGTACCCCGCTTGGATTGGCATGGATGCGCCCGATTGAGGTGCTCTTGTGGTTGCCATGAACCAGCGAGAGCACGACCATTGTCAATCTCGCCGCGTGTGTGTAGTGTGTGTCTTGCTGGGAAACAACCAGCAACCTACTGCTGTAGAGTGCAGCAGCAGTGTATTTCAATCCGCTTCCGTGAGGGGACGCAAATCTACAGTAGTACTGCAATTCACTTTCCTCTCCGGTGGGTGAACGTGTCCGTATCTTACTGTCCGCTCCCTGCGTGTGTGTCCTTAGCAATTGCCCCTGTCCTCCTCCTCCTCTTTCGAGTTTTGCGTGCACAGCACATGAAGAAGTCGAAAATATCCTCGCAGGGGGTAAGACGGTGATTCACTGTGTACGTAATACTTCGAAGTAAGACTAAGTTATATGAAGATCGGCAACCCGCCACAGGGTGTACAAACAGGCAGTCCCTTTGAACTGCTGTATCCATTTATCTTTGAGATGGGCCTCCTTCCCTCTTGTCTGAACGAGGCGCTGGCCTGTCCGTGTTGCAAGCCAACTGGCCAGGCTCAAAGATATGGAATGATTGTCACCACACGGGCCAAATGTACTACAGTTGCGGCCCGCGAATAAGAAACGCCAATTTGGGGTCGAGGCTCAAATTCTTCTTTTGTCACCGCCGTCGAGCATAGGTCAATATATTGAGTTTAGTGTAGGATCTACGCCTGAGGTGTGTTTCTTCGATTTTTCTTACGTTTCCCGAAAGTCCCAGCCTCATTCTCAAAACTGTGGAGAACACCTTCATAAAGAACGGTACAATCTCCCCAACGTCTGTCGAGGACGACTGCCTCTTTTCACATAACTACGTTTGTTTTTCTTACTTGCGGGTCGCAACTAGCTGTAGGTCGGTCTCTAATGTTGGTGGTGTGTGACGAGATGCGGGGATTGCTGGCAGCCCGAAAACCAATGGGGAGTCATATTGCATCTTTGGCCAGACTCCTGTATACCTTGCTCCACCCCGCTCCCCCCGCCACGCGGTGCATTCCCACCTGCATGATCACGCCGGCGGGCGTTCACCCCATGCTGTATAAACCTCTGATACGGTATGTAGTCTACAGCCATCATAGTAGGAGGTGTTGGTAAGCACGAAATCAGCCTCTGAAATAAACGCACCCTCCCTATGTTTAGGTACTGCAAGCACACTTTTGGGGTACTCGGCTGTGGGTATGAAACACGGAAGCCTCTGGTTGGTATGTGATCTGATTATTTAGTAAGCGACGGAGTCCCCTCTTCCTTGGGCTTGCTCACCTCTGCGTGGGCTCCATGAATGAGTGTCACATTGACGCTTGTATGGAAGCACGTCTTATATATGTCTCTACGAATGGGCTGCTAGGCCTGGTAGGATGTTAACGTCTGGTTACCCGCCGAGTACAGAAATGCACACCTTGCAAACATGACTACTGGTGCTGTAGCTTCATCATGCACGAAAAAGGTCTCACACACACAGCAGTTCGCCGAAGCCCCTGCACGACAATTTGTCCGAAATTGCCCCAGCACCATTGCCCCAGCACCGAGGTACACTTTCTCGGGGGGGCGGGGGGTTGTCCCGACATCTGAAAGTACCGGCAAACGCTTCGTCCCCAGGCGCATCCACTGAGGGAGATATTTTTATTTTTTCATGTTCCTTGACTTTGTATCAGAGAAAAATCGAGAAAGCTTGATGATTCGTTTTTCCTTAGAGGAGATGGTGTTTGTCCATTTCAAATATCTCGACGGATTTGAACAAATTGTGTTTTTTAAACTGTCGATTTTGAGGGAGGTATCGCCCAACATCTGGATCTGGAGCACCAACACGGTTTCGTTTTATATGAGATAACTGATCCTACGATCTCTAAATAGGGTGCGGCGAAGGATTCCTCTCCTCCATACCCAGGGGTATTTTTTTCTCTTTTTATCAAGTAAAACGATATTTGCCGAGATATTCACAGTTTGGTTCAAAACCCAGATTTTTTCGACAAATATTCGGGATGGAGTGCTCAATATTTACTGATGTTAGACTAGTATTGCATTATTTTGGTGCCCAAACCATTTTTCTCGCCTTGACGTGGGAATCACAAGCAGGCATGGCTGAAACTCCGGCTGAATCGAGTTCTTTCAACAGTTATCACCTAAAACGCCCGTTTTGTGCACGGACCTTTTTAATAAAATGTGATCTGCTCTCCCTTGGGCTCTCTTGCTCACCTCTGCATGGGCGCCATGAACGTCGACATTGACTGCTTGATGACATGAACGGAAGCAAGTCTTTATATATATATTTACCAGTCTGCTGCTAGGGTGTTAACGTGTAGTCACCCGCCGAGTACAGAAACGCACACGAGCTTGCAAACATGACTAAACTACCGCTGCTGTAGGTTCATCATGCACGAGAAAGGTCCCTCACCCACACATTTCGCGGAAAGTGCCAACTGTGCTGTACAGTGCATACTCAGAGCTTTGTACTCTCCATTCGCCGAGAAAACATTATTATACATCAGTCTACGGCACGCCAACCTTTAACCCTCCCGCCACCCTCCCACCGCCGCTCGTTTGTGTTTTCTACACGTTGAATTTATGATGATGTATTTCTCGTGCGAAGTGCCCCCGAGAGCCATAGCCAGCCATGGATAAAACCTCGAAAGGGACAAGGAAGGAAGGACATGAGGTTGGCAGCAGGTAATATGGTATTACGGCCGGTGTCGTTTTTTCTCCAGCTATATCCACACGCGTTAAAGGATAGGTATACAGCAGTAGGAGTAAATGCAACGCTCGCTGATTAATACAGCTCACCTTGAATATTACTGTAGACCCTTCTTCCATCAGTTTATTCGGAGTGTTCCATGCCATGCGGGTGAATGATTTTGAACAATTTCATGTATATACACACGCGCTTGTCTAGGCATGACCGGGGAAGTGTTACGAAGACAAAAAATAAAAAAAAATACTCTGCTGGGCAGCGGTATTCCCGCCCGGGCAGATGTACTTTTTACTCCAAGGGTATCGCATCGTTCGTGAAAAACTAACCAGCCATCTCTCTATCGTACCTTTTGCCCAGAATCAGCGAATCCTCCAGAGGGAACGAAGCGTCCACCACGACACCCACCGTGAACCAAGAATCTACATCTTCCAAGAGGGACGTCTCCCCTGCTCGTTCAGGCGAAATATCGAGGCAAGTGGGGCAAGAACAGGCATTCGAACTGAATGAGTGGTGTACATTGGCTAGCTTCCAATGCGATAGGGAAAAGGCGTCCGAACTGGTTTGGAGTGATATTCTATCCGGGGAATTAGATATGAAGCCCTTGCGCACGAAAGCATTTTTCTCTGCACCATAGCATTCGTGTTTGCTACGGTGGTAGCATGAGGAAATGATATCGAATGTATAGAAATGAAGCATTCTACATCAAGGTACTGCGTCGGTGTGGCTCCTCTGTCGGGTGCTTTAACAGACAAATTCATAGCCCAACACTGCAAAAGAAAAATGAAGGTTTGCAGGTTTGCAGCTTGGCCGATACCAGTACAACGGAAACCCACACCTGACAAACGCTGACAAAGTATCCTCGGCGCTACCCTAGTGGCTAGAAGCAGACTGTGTACGAGGTTCGTAAGGTGAAGGCGTTTGTGATCATCCAGCATCTATATAAAGGTTGGGGTAAAGCTTTCTTAACAACAAAAACTCCGCGAGGGCTGCCGGTTTTATGGTATCGGCCATCTTTGACATATCAATCGTGTTCCATGTCGATTGTGCGGGTAAGACCACGTCTTTGTTTCGGAGGACATGATTACCGACAAAACTGAATTTAACGGATTAGGGCTTGGTGAAAGATGGGTCTTCCCATGAAGGGGTCCACGGAAAAATTGATGGGTGACATGGGTCGATTTGTTGGCTTCCGTCTGAAGAACTTTATTCGAACAAGAGGATGAGGCAGATGATGGACTGGTGCAACGACAGGGGTTTCCATGAACAGATCCACGGATGGATGAAACTGACGAATGAAATTGATCGGTTGTGGGCTTTCGTCGAGGTAACTTCAATCCATCAAGTTTTGAAAGGATGAAATGGCTGTGGATAGAGGCAACGGAGGTTCTCACCGTGCACGGATTGGCGGATGGATTGACGGATGAAATGCTTCAATTTGCTGACGCCCTTCAAGGGAACCCAATCGACCACATTATATTAACGGATGATGGGTTGACCAGAGCGATGGACCCTCCTCTGAATGGATCGATGGATGGATTGATGGATGAAATGGGTGGAACCACGGAGTTTCCTCAGAGGGAACTTCACTGGGCCATTGTAGATTGAAGGAGCACGAGGTCCTCCAGTTGATGGATCGACGGATGGATCATGGATGGAATAGATCGACATGTTGGGTTCCACAAGAAAGAAAAGGGTGGAGACCGTGAGTCAACACAAACCCTCGACTACGTCTAAGCTGTAGCATGTTTCAGATGCTACGACTCCATTCGCCCCAAAGAAGTCCAACTTGACTGACGGACATTTATGACAACGACTGGAGAAAAGTTCCCTCTGATACACTATTTAGCGCTGGTTACCGTCGGTGGTGGTGGTGTATTGCTCGGTGTTGGGTCGTGAGATGACAGCGCGTCTTCAACATGGAGCAAAGCTACTTCCGGCAGTGGAACGGCGCTAGAGCTCGTAAAAAGGTCGTTGGTTCCGCGTCGATCTAATCACGGACGGCGACCGCGGCCGCGAGCAGTACCGTATATGACACAAGATACCACCGGTACATAAGATACCACACCCCCCACAGAATACCACACCCCGGTGGTAATTTTGGGCGTTTCTGACAAACCATCGATTTATCACCGGGGGTACATAAGATAACACACCCCGGTGATATTTTTGGTTGCGCCGCATACATTCACCGGGGGCCCTCCCTTCTTATCACCCGGGTGATACAGCATCTGCCCCTGGGCATCACACACACAGCCACGGCATCTGTGTGCGGGGAAACACCCCGCATGGAGACCCCCAACAACATGAACGTGCAGGCAGAACAGAATGCAGCCGCAAGCGCCTCCGCTCCTTCGACAACTGCTTCGACTGCAGCAGCACAGGCGCCTCAGCAGATCACCTCCTTCTTTGGACGCGCGCACACTTCTTCTGCGCAAGAGGCTGCTGCTCCTGCGCCTGCTGCTGTTGATCTAACAGCAGCAGGAGCAGCTGGCGCAGCAGCAAACGCCAACATGTCACACCCTGCATCGCCTCAGCAGCAGCCAGTTGCGGGCTCGCTCTCAGCAGCACGTACGAGCACCGCAGCAGACGAGTCAACGCGCACCAGCCAAGCATCTCAGGTGGTGGTGGACATGGTGGACGAGGAGCCCAGCACCTCCGTCGGCACGGAAGAACGATCCAAGTGAGTGTAAATGCGCTTCGTGAATTTGGCTTAGTATCAGTCCGCGTGTGGTCTCGAAGCGTGCAGTTTGGGCTTGGCTTTTACGCCACCCGCACACTCCAGGGTTCGTGTATTTTTTTCACATTTTTTCAAAAAAAAAATGGCGCCCGCCACACGTTCGGTACAAGTATACATTTTGTAAATTAATTTGTAAACTGTTCTGTGGTAGGCCTGTGTAATTTACCTAAATAGGTGTTTTTTTGTTTGCACCCCACATTTTTTGCAAGATATTTTTTGGGTGCATGCGCGTAGCTTTCCCCCACACGTCCCCGGTAAATGTTTGTGTTAATTTATGTGCCCGTGTTGTGACTTGTGACGCGTGTAGTACTTGTACGGAGTATATTTTTAGCCATACGTTCGCGGCATTGTATACATTTTCAGTTGTATTTTGTGTGAGTTTTTTTCCTGCATGGCGGTGTGTGTCGCGGAAAGGCAGCAGCTTGTGTTGCAGCTGTCATCCATACCACACAGGAAATTCAATGGTACCTGCTTTGCACATTTTTTTTTCACCCCTCTATGTTTCTGCCCACACATGTTTCGGTGCGTCCCAACATTGACCGCTTCGTGCCATCCCGCACATGATTTTTTCCGTTTGTCTTCTCTAGGGTGAGCGGAGCCCCAGCACCGGCGCCAGCTCCAGCACCGGCGCCAGCTCCAGCATCGGCGCCAGCCCCCAGCACCGGCGCCCGCTCCAGCACCGGGGCCTGCTCCAGCATCGGCGCCAGCCCCAGCAACGGCGCCCGCTCCAGCACCGGGGCCCGCTCCAGCATCGGCGCCCGCTCCAACACCGGCGCCAGCTCCAGCAACGGCGCCCGCTCCAGCACCGGCGCCAGCACCAGAAGGAGAAGGAGCAAAGGCAGCAGCAACGCCGGCAGCGGGAGGAGCGCCGGTGGCCAACGATGGTGCATCCGGCGACATGATGTTTCCCGGAGAGACAGAATGGGGAGATGGGTTGGGCGGCGTTCTCTTCGATACACCGGCACAGAACAAGGGCAAGAGGAAGAAAGGGCAGCTGGAGTTGGAGCCGCCGAACTTCCCGATCCCCGAGCTTGGTGGTGGAAGCCAAAGGAAGCGCTATCCTCTGCAGTTCAAGGTGGACGCGGTGAGGTACTCACAGAGAAGGATCAAGGGGGCGCGAGGGCCGAACGGGACTGTTGGGATAACCTACGCCAGCAGGATCCTCAACATTCCCGACAAGGCGACGTTGGCGGAGTGGGTCAAGAAGGTCGGCAAGTACGAAGCCGCGCTTGCGGAAGCGGAAACGTACAAGGGAGGAGCCAAGCGCAAGAAGAAAACCAAGAACCGCATGTCGCTGAACGTCGGACGGGCCAGGACGCACACGGCGGCCGAGCGTGAGGTCGTGGACTGGATCAATGAGCTGCGTTCTGACGGGCATCTCCGCCCGCGTTTCGACGAATATGATCAAGAACAAGGCCATCGAACTCAACCCGAACTTCTTCGGGGAGAGGCCGGCGCCATCCGACCTCCAGGGCTGCCTCAAGTACAAGAACAGGCAGAACCAGTGGTGCAGAAGGTTTCTCAGGGTCTACCGCTTTTCTGTGCGAGCTGTCACCCGGCAAGGCCAGAAGCTTCCGTCCGGCTGGCCCTTGATCGCCATGCAGTTGATCAAGGAGTGGAGGAGGCTGAAATACGACGTGCCTTCTGCGCTCGAACTTGCGGACGGGGTCGAATGCCTGGGGGTTGCGGCAGGGGCGGGAGGCAGCGCAAGCGGCGGTGGGGGTGGGAGTGGCGCTGGAGTTCCTTCGGGGCCGCGTCTCAAGTTCGCCTTGGCGCAGATCGGCAACATGGATGAAACCCCTACGTGGTTCGAGAGCCCGGGGAAAAACACCGTGAACGTGAGTATTTGTTTTGCCCTAGTTTTCGCTCGTACTACGTTGGATGTACCAATCCTGTCCTTGCCTCCGTCAACGATTCTATTGGACTACCCCTTTTTTTTGTGACTAGCCATCTACATAAAAAGTGTAGTTTGCGTATTTTCCTTATTTTTCTGTTCTCTGCTTGTGGTGATATTTTTTGCGACCACGGACGCCTCTCTCAGAATCTTAAAAATTGATACGACTACTCACCCCACGTTGCCGTCGGTTTTCGCTGCTCCACGAAATCTCGCAGGCCGTGGGCGACAAGGAGATTGCCGTCAAAACCGGCGGCAAGGAGAAGATGCGCATCACTTCGGTCCTGACGGTGTTCGCCGACGGCAGCAAGCTCCAGCCCCTCCTCATCTTCAAGGGCCAGCCCACTCCGAACGGGAAGTCCCCCGCCCCCAACAGCATCGAGCGCGAGTTCAAGGACTACAAGGACAAGAAGGGCATCGCGTGCCCCCGAGGTATGGTCTACGCCGTGGACCCGAAGGGATGGCACTCCCAACGAGTGTTCGACGACGTGTGGGTGCCGCAGGTGTGGAACCGGCGCCCGGGGCGGCTGGGCCGCCTCGGCGGCTACCGTCAGCCTGACACGCTTCTGGCGTGGGACGACTACACCGTCCACAAGACGGACGCGTCTGTCAAGAAGATGACGGAGTCCAACACCACGCTGTTCAACATCCCCGGAGGTCTGACTCCAAAGCTCCAGCCGTGCGATGGCCTGGTCAACAAGATCTTCAAGGCCAACATGTCCAGGCTCTACGACGACCACATGGCTTCCAACAACGTCACGCGCAACGACAGGGGCTACCCGGAGCCCCCTTCGCGGGGGTTGGTCGCACAGTGGGTCAAGAAGGCGTGGGATGCCTTGACCCCGGATGAAATCCGCTCGAGCTGGAGGAAGGCCGGCCTGCTCCTTCCCTTCGGCGGGTCGGAAGACGAGGCCTGGGCCAACAAGGAGCTCGGCTCCAACACCCAGGGGGAGCCTATCGGCGGGCCATTGGCCGCTGCGGACAAGGCTGACTCGCCCTCGGAAGCCGAGAACTTGCTGGAGGCGTTTGACATCGAAGATGACGACGACACGGGCGTGGTGGTGGTGGAGGTGAGCGACGACGAGGGCGTGGAGCTGTGAGGCATCGGCAGCGATGCCGGTTTTGATAAATGACTTGTGGCGTCCTTCTTATGTTTTTCCTCACATACATTTCCTGGCGTGCGTTTCTCTTCCTTGGGCGTCTTCGTACGAGTGTGGAGAAACTGTCGGCTGTGTTCTTCGCCGCGTGGAGTGCAACGTGGTTGCGTTTCGTAGTGTAGATTTGTGGGTTTGTGTGTCTTCGACTTTTGGGGGTGGTGTCTTTGTGGAACTCTCCTTGGTCGTACTCAAATCAAGGCATGTAGCAGCCAACTTTTTTGTGACGGGGGCAGGACGGATGGCGCACTATGTGGCCACCGTCAATGATTGTATCGGGCGAGGTTCCTTCGATCTGTAGTTTTTCTTAATGCTACATTCAAGCCAGTATTTTGCTTTATGGTGTTCTTAGGCGTTGAGGGGGTTGAGGTATCGCCGAGGTCGTGTGCTCAGGAGTTTCTTCACCTCGGCGCCTTTATTTTTCCACGCCCCGCAGCACTTGAGGTAGGTCCTTACAGCAGTGCGGGGTAGCTGCACGTGTTTGGGCAGGCGTTGCTATCACTCCCCCGTAATACTACACCCCTCACTTGTGTGGCAGCAGTGTATCACACCCTCATTTATCACACCCCAAAGCACACGCTGTGGCTGTTCTGACGTGCTATCACCCCCCCTTTTATCACCCCCCCTCATTTATCACACCCCCAAACAGACCCTGCGGGTGTTCGGACGCGCTATCACACCCCCTGTTATCACACCCCCTCATTTATCACACCCCCAAACAGACCCTGCGGGTGTTCGGACGCGCTATCACACCCCCTGGTTTATCACACCCCCATAGGAGCCCCTGCGAGCTGCACTTTATCACCGGGGGTACACAAGATACCACACCCCCCACAGGATACCACACCCGGTGATAATAATTCTGAACTCTAAAATGTTATCACCGGGGTGTGGTATCTTGTGTCATATACGGTAATAGTGCTTGCTCTTCTCCTGTAGGCTTTCGTTTTGAGTTCCGTCTTTTGGCGTGTTTTACCGTTCGGTGCGTGTTGGCGATGCTGCTCGCCCCCGCCCATGTACCCACTCTGTGTTTCCAACCCTCCAACAGTCATTAGGACGAGCACATCAATGGTTGGGGGCTTCGCATCACAACCGATTCGCGTAAACTTGATGGAGGTGGACCCGCACGATCCGCTCACATAAAGTCAACCACGCCAGCCTTGATTCCCCCCGTGGAGTACAACCTGTCGCGCTGCATGTGTGGAAGGAACCGTATGTGCCGGCGGTGCGTGCTCCTTCCAGTAACACAAGATGAGGCTATCGTGGTGTCCTTCAGAGGGACTTCGAGCGCATGATTTTTTTTTTGTCTCTTAGCTTTGGAAGGGGTCGGAATCTGCGACCGTAACACTCATGTACCGAGTTTGATTCTTGTACGTTTGATACTTTGTGGTCCTCCTTAGGACTGGATAACGTTGTGTTCAGCTCGTCATACTCTCTCCACCAACAGATTGTTCTTCATTGCTGAAGCGCAGCATTGTGCATGCGGCATGCTGGGACTACACCAGCGTTTCGACCCGTTGTGGGTTGCGAGGTTTAGGTCCAGGATGTCTAATGGATGTCAGAAGTCCGTAGAGCTCCAAGGGCAGCGCACCCGGGACCCTTTTGTCCAGACCTTGGTATCGGGAACATTGATATATTAACTAGACACCCGCCTCGGACACTTCCACTCAAGGCGTCAGTGTGGGGAGGTCTGGGGTCTACCACTCCGTTCGTACAGAACCATGTGCGATTTGCCGTGAAGAGATGCAGCACTGGACATATTGTTGTTTATGAAAAATTTGGGCATCTCTTCTCCAAAGCTTTAGGCCGATGGTTTGTGATTGTGTTTGTGCCTTGGGGCGATAGTGGCAAGGTCTGTCTCTCTCAGACAACGCTTGCCACGGGAGTATTCCATCAAGTGAGGCTACCTTTTTCAAGCCCGTCTCCGCCCTTTGTTTCTAGCGAAGCATAAACATTGGACTATACCCATGTCATAACAGCACTTTGCGCAAAAGTCTATCCATTAGGTAAAATGCTCCGAATGAGAGAAAATCTTCCCCGAAGTCGCTGGACGTTCACCAACACAGAATACCGTTTTTGACCCCATATTTTGCGGTTGTTTTTTGTTTTCTGTTGTCGCCATGTTCAGATCCACCAGGCCTTTTCTTCAAGAAGACAGTGCATACCGAGCAGGGGAACACCCCCGTTTCCGTCCCAACTTGAGTGCCCGCCGGTGAGGTTGTGTGCATGTTGTCGGCCCCAAAGCATGAGTTGTATCTCGCAATGAACAAATGCGCATATTAAGATTTGTGTTTAGTTGCTCGATATCTGCGTTTGGTTATGTGCATGAATCTCGCAGCTCTTTGGGCCCCAGCAATCTGAGTGTTGGGCCGACTCGTACTGCGAGGTTCGCGCATTAAACAGTTCGTACAGAAAATGTACGTAGGTCCATGCACCAGTCAGTGTTCAGGGTAGCCTAGAAAGACGACCATATTATTCCGACCTTGAAAATTTCAAGACTACCACTGAAATATAACTATTGTCAACAAAACATCAGTAGGAGTTCAACGTCAGCTACTGCAGCTGTAGCCTTTCCATGGGGAGATGGCGATGTCAGAAAAAACGAACGCCAGGTTTCAACGGAAGGGTCTCACGGGAGGTTACAATACGCTGAGGTCGTTGAATCGAAAACTCTATAGGTAGACTGTGCGGATTTGAAGTCGGCGCCGTCAAGCGTTTTGTGGAACGAACTCCTATCATTAAGCCAAGAGAGGTAACACGGCTGGTAGATGCAGGCTGACTGGGGACACCGACTTGCTGTACTGCCGATTCACAGAACGCGGGTCCCAAAGCCCGCACCCATTGACGGCAACGTGGGAGCTCCCCCTCAGTCGGCAATCATACATGGTGCCGAAATCAACGCTTCTGTGGGTACGCAAGGGCGTGACCTAGCACGCAATGGGCTTATTACGCAGAGCTCTGACAATGTCGAGGTGACGAGAGTCTCTTGCACGACACAGTAAGCGTCTATTTACGTATGAACCGCCTTGCAAGTTGAATCCTTGGGCCTGTAGCACACAGCTGGACATGTTTGGGTCACCGGGATCACCCGTCCGGGATGAGAAGCTGTGCAATCGTTGGCCTTTGGACTTGGCCGCATGAATTTGTGGACTGGCCGCCAGGTCACCGAATCGTTCGTTACAGCGAGTTCATACCTCCCTCTCAACCAACGTACGAATTTACCCTTTGCAGGCTTCCCACTTGCGTCATTTGTTCGGAGTTGTTGCCGGTGCTGCTTCAGACATCGTGGATTCTTCAGGTCGTGGGAAACCTTCATCTGAGATGTTGCTCGAGGTAAGCCGAGACAGCACCGGTAATAACTCCGGACAAATGACGCATGTGAAAGCCTGCAAGCACTCGGCCAAAACTTTGTGTGGAAGGTGGTAGTTCATTGATGCAAGAACGGTAACGCCGTCGACATCGAAGGAACTTCGCCAGCTGTTGTGTTGTGCATTCCTAACATGGAACGTGGTATGCAATAACCTGTACAATCTTGAACAAGTGTGCTCTACAATACATGCACCTGAGAGACCCTCGACACCGTCGTTCACCGCAGAGTTCGCACCCCATCAAGGCTTTGAAACCCAAACTCTGTGCCCAATCAGTGAGAGAGGAAAGCTGGGAATTCAACATTTCCCATGCGGTTTCTGAGTCGTCACTAGAATCGTGGAGAAGACGGTGAAGACAACGCGTTTAAGGGTAGGCGGTGAAGCCAGTCGATCCGCCGACAAGGTCGTTGTTTGTACGCTGGGGGTTCCTGTCAGTCTCGCAACCCATTTCACATGCTCAGACTTCTTAGGGTTAGGTATAGGGTTAGGGTTAGTTCGCGGAACTACGACGTGTATGTTCCGTCCTTTTCTGGTCTCTGCAAAACCTGCAGGGTGACAGGAGGCGGGCTGCACACCAGGGTATTCAGGCCACCCAATCGCGAGACAGGCGAATCGACGCCTTTATCGTGGCTCTCGGTCGCGCTTGTCTTGGCAAGCCGTGGTACACATCGACAAAGGAGCTCCAACTTGCTTCGCTGCAGTTCTGCTTGGCGTGTCGAAGCGCACCGACGTTACGCGTGATTGTGAATGATGACGTCCCAATCCGCCTGTTGATAGATAGCGTCACGCTTAAGCGCTACTGGCATTCGAAGGAGCCCAACAGGTCGCGCGTTCCATCTGTCCAGTACCATGCCCTGAACACTATGACGTGGATGATGTCGCCCGAGTTCTTGAAGACAGGTGGGGAAGTTCTTGAGCACGTGAGAAGCTTGACCATCGACGACGAACAAAACCGAGCCGTGATAGGTGCGGTTTACCCACCCAATCTGAAAGTTCTCAATTTCGGCCATTCGTTCAACCGCTCCATGAAGAACAGCTCACTGCCGACGTCACTGCAAGAGCTGACGTTTGGGAGGAAGTTCAACCAGCGCATAGACACTTTCTCGTGGCCACAGTCGTTGCAACGCGTGACGTTTGGCACAAGTTTTAATAAGCCCATTGGCAGGGTCCCTTTTCCGACATCGCTACAACATATCACCTTCAAGGGCTACTTCAACCAGGAGATAGAGCAGGTCTCGTGGCCCAGGGACCTTCAAGAACTCGATTTGGGAGTCAAGTTCAACATGTGCATTGACAAGGTCAAATGGCCACCGTCGCTGCAGAAGATCATCTTCGGCTTTCGATTCAATCAGCGGATAGATCGCACTGCCTGGCCGCTTCGTCTTCACGAGCTAGTCTTGGACTGCAAATTCGACCAGGAGATTATTCTTCCGCCGTCGCTGAAGCATCTGACCCTACACCTTCCATTTGACACTCCGCTGCCGGCTATCCCTGGGGTTGTGGTCTCTCGGGGGGAGTGGTAATAAGAGAGTACGGTAGTTCGGTGCCGTTGCATAGAAACTGTGGCCATGCTGTGTTTTTCTCGGTGTAGCCCGTTCGCCAGGTTGCCCCCACGTTTTACCAGAAGGGAGGAAGAGCATAGTGGCCGGAGGTACTTTAAGCTTGTTCAGCTAGCAAATGTATTGTCGTATTTTCCGTTTTTGCACGACAACGTGCGACGTAGGTATACAGCAGTAGGGAGGGTACGGGAGGGCGCCAACGGAGACCACACTCCTGGCGCTGACGAAGATATTGCATCTTATTGATGATGCCTCTGAAGCATTTCGTCGACTTGCTGTCACGCAACAATCTGCAACTGGTGAGCGGTTGATGAAACAACAGCAGATAGCCAGCCTGTCTAACCGACATGTGGCTCCTCTGGAATAGATGAACGGTCTTCTACACTCAACATTTCCAAAGAACAAATTGATCCCAATCCTGTTTTGCGATGCCTTCGTAAGCTCAATATTCTATAGGTGCAAGTGACCGCATCAGGTGAATATAGCTTATTCGAAAAACAGTTTGTCTGAAGGGAAAATTGAAACGCTAGCAGGGTGCCTGCCTAGATGCTCTGAATGCCTGCCTCCACGTGGGTGGGGTGCAGGGAAACTCGAATACACCTGCAATGATGGGCGGCGTCACCTGTACTCACCGTACATCATGGCGCCTTTATGGTACATTGTCATCTTGAATATGGGGACGGTCGTACTCGCTTAAGGCATCCTGTGCTTCCCTACGCTACAAGTATTCATACAACACGTACATTGTATGGATGCATAGCTGGATTTCCCGTTCCTCGTGTCTGGTCTCGCAGAACACGAGCGGGGGGATTATGTTGCCCTCCCGAACAGAACCTTTTTTCGCGAAAGAACCAGCTTATTATTTCCTGATTCCCGATGCGTTGAGCGCCGAGCGCCCCGGTGCGTGTGTCCCACTGAGCTGGTCACACTTACGGAAGTGTAGGTTCGTGGTGGTGTGCGAGATGATGCGGATGTACCCCCTACTCTTCGGGGCAGGAGCAGCTCGCAAATGCCACGCGTTCAGCACCGCTGGGTTCGTGTCTTCTCACCCACCACCACCACAACCACCACCGCCAACCTTGAGTTCCCAAATCGGGTTCTCCTTCACTCCAGGTGTGTACCAGTTTTTGTTCCGGCTTTTCGGCCTCCGTTCTCGCTCCGTGTCTTCGCACGTGTCCCTCCTGACTGTAAACACTTCAACACATCCCTTCGAACGGTTAGGGTTATTGCTATCTCCAACGGGCGGTCGTTCTTTGATGGACATTGGTATTGTCTGCCTACAACATTCCAGCTGCGAAACTCGAAAGTCTCCAATTTGTAGCGCAGAAGTTGAAGTTGTTGCGCCGTCCTCAATTTCCGTGTGCATGTCTTCTCCTCGGACTATTTACCATGAGGTCTACGTGTGCATGTCTTCTCCGCGGACTACTATGAGGTCTACGGGTGTAGTCTAGGCCGTTGAGGAGAGATCGATCTGCTTGATCATGTTTAATGCCGATGACGGAGACTGGCAACACTGCTGTGGAACTCAAATATCTCCCATGGACAACGCTGTTGATCTGCTATGCAGGGTAGCAACTCCCGGCTGTCTTTGAGAACAGCTGTCAAAACTGCTTGCTGTGTTGGTGTGACGTCTTTTCAATGGTCAGCCGGTTAGCGTGTTGGTGTGTGTTTCGTGCGTTGCCGTTGTACAGGCGGCCTGCTCTTTCCTTACCACCTCGGGGTGGCGAAATGCCTGGAGATGGAGGGGTTCCTTTCCAACGACACCCCACTAGCTGGGTCTTCGGCAGGGTGAGAGAGATGCGAGGAGGACATCGGGTATACACACAGCGATGTTAGACTGCTACAGCTGTCATGTAGTCCGGGAGACCCGAAACGAGAGCAAATGGTCCGAACCACAAACCTTGCATTTACACCTCACAGGGCACACCGGTGCTCACTTGGTACTTGAAACTTTGGAATGAACACCTTCGTATTTATGCCCGCTGTTTTGTGTATGCCGCTGTCGGTCAAGGGCGCTGGCGGCAGTTGTAGTAGGATGTGGCTTGAGCATCGACACGGCCGCCGAGCTGTCAGGGCGAGTCTTCGATGACTGCAGCGACGGCGGCGCAGCTTTCAGATTAAGGTGAGGATGAGGACGTACCTCCAGAAATTTGTACCAGCATCCACGCCAGTCGTGTACTGGTTAGCACTTGTGGCGTGTGCCATGCCAGGGTCTAAGGAGTTCATGCCGGTCAATCTTAATTTGGAAGGAATATGACACACTCCATGTAGCCATCACACACGAGACACGCAAGATCTAGTGGAAAATACTGCGCAATAGGCTGGTGTCGTACAGAGCAGCGGTTGGGGATGGTCTCCACCTGCGTATCGCGTGGTCTGCCTCCACACACTTGTTCTCCTAACCATGACAAAAGTTCCGTCAGTCTACAATCAAGACAACACAGGCAACACGGCGGGTGCTCGAAAAGATTCTTTGCGTTGTGGGAGTCCCACCCAACGTAAAACATAGTAGAAGTCATAATGGAGTGTCCTCCACTGAAAATGGTAGAATGCATAGAACCTAAACGGCGGGAGTGTTGATTTTCTTTCATGTATTGGATTTATGCAATAAAATTGAGCCAGCGTCAAAAATAGCTTTTCTTCAATCCCTTAAGACGGCGGACACATGGCTGACTTTGATTAGATATGCAGAAAGTAGCAGGAGGATTAGGCTCGGCCGCCGCCAAAGGGTGTGCTCCGTTACTACGGGGCAGAGTGGAGTTGCCATAGGTCATGGTTCTTGTGGTACAACACATCTGATCGCTTGACATGCAGTGATACCGACTGCTTTACAACGCACGATTCTAGAAATGCAGGCAGCACAGTCGGTGCAGGTACCTTGAAAGCCTAGATAGAATCCGCGTGCGTGTGCTATCAATGCACAGGAAATAACCGATCATAAGAAGAGTTCCGGAACTCGGGAGACAACAAATGTCTGTGTTCTCCTTGCTCTCCAAACCCTTTCTGTCTCACTATTCTGTCGGCCCTTGAACCCCTTCGGTACTCAAGGAACATCGTACAGAAAGGTCTGGATGGTGCGCTACCGGAGGACGCGCACGAGATCCTTAACAACAGGGAGGGCGCAGTTACCGTGGGCATTACCCAGCTTGGGTTCCCGTCACTGAAAAAAAGCGTGTTCGTCAGCAACTTCGAATCGAGGGCCGACCTCATCGAAGTCCTGCTAGGTTCTTGGTGAGTGCCCACGGCCCATACTCCCCAAGTGTACTGTACTGTGATAGGCAACCGTGAAACGCGCTCGCTTGTTGTGTGGAACGACCCACCGCACCCGCCTGCTTTCCCAAATGAGGACAAATCACAAAGGCCTGTTGTTGGATTTTTCAACTTGTATCTCAATGGAGCGTCGACAGGTATTACAGTTGTGGTATACATGGTGTTGAGGCGCACACTGCACTTACGATCGGCATCTCTCTGACCGGGCTCCAGTTCTGGAAAACATCCACGTTCGGATGACGTGTGCAGCATCGGACTCGGTGAACGAAAGGTTGAGAGAGTTCCT
Source organism: Ectocarpus siliculosus (assembly GCA_000310025.1). Lineage (NCBI taxonomy): Eukaryota > Phaeophyceae > Ectocarpales > Ectocarpaceae > Ectocarpus > Ectocarpus siliculosus. The sequence continues at coordinate 2,218,258 of FN649726.1, read as the reverse complement.
CGCAAAGGGACCCCCTCTTCCACACACCCCGCCGAAATTGGAGACACGATATTCTACCTTCAGATTTTTTGCTCTGGGGGCTTGACTGGACTCATTATCGCCTTAATTGTTATCACCACCCAGCTTGTTTGCAAAACTTTGACTCTGGGCCCTCGTCGCTGACACTAGCTGTGTGGGTGCTCCTCTCACGGATGTGTTCCCATGTGTTCCCATGCCCTCTCTGCCCGGCCCGGTGTCTACTACTCCGTCACCACGCCGTGCGAACGATACGGCGGTTCTGCTGCCGAATCTTGTTCTGCGGGTCCAGCCATGTGCCGTTTTGGTTCAGCGGGGTGAGTTGATACAGCTAAGTCTCAAGCAATTTGCGCCCGTCGAGGGGTACTGATGGAAACGAAACGCGGAAGCACGTCCATGAGTCCAAGAGCGAGGCGTTACCTGCGACGTTCCAATTCTTGTGTAATAGTTTTGATCAATCGCGGCCGAGCACACTTCCTGGGAATAATGTCCGATTGTCGCGCGCTCGCGCTGTTGCAGCCCACTTCTTACCCGCACAGGCTAGCAGTTTCAAGCACAACACAGCAGAGGGTACTACGAGAGTGTTTGGCATTCTCTCCTTGTGCTGGCTTTACTTGGGCCGATCACGCGACCGTCGTCGCTTCTTGTTTTGACGCTGTTGGGCGCCTCGTCCCCCAGCGGAAATTGCAGTTGATGTCGGTGATGTTGTATGAGTGCACGTTTTTGGCTGGATTGGACAATGGACCCTTCGTTCCTTACTCCTCGACGAGTGAGTGTACCTTTTGTGCGTCACGTACTGGCCTTATAACTGCCTCACTGTACGATTGATGCGTTCACCCTATTTCTGGCTGAAACTCCTTTCTGATCTCGCTTCCGTTCTTCAGCAACCGTACATGCAGGTAAGGGGTCAACCCACGGTAGACGGTTTCTTCGCGATGCCGAGGGCACAGTTCGGTGCTCCGGACATCCCCACCGCGGACGAAGTTGTACGCATCACCGTGTTTCCAACCACGTCGGTCCCGATGCAGTCAGACAAGCCCGGTGACTTGATCTCGCCGGATCTGCTTGACAGGTGGGTCAATGTGCCGGTGGGCGTTTTGGACGTTGGTTCGTTTACCCTTGAACTTGAGCAAAGAAGGGATTGGGCTACGAAACTTCGTACATACTTGCGTTGGCAGATGCGTTCGGAGGTTTTATTTTGTTGCCTCGCCGTCTTGTTTAAGAAACGTATATACTTGTGACACAAGTACTTGGGAAATGAAACCACTTTGCCTGTAAGTATGTCGGCGTTGCGCCACATTTGTTGTGTTGTCTTGGAACCCTCCACCATCGGGTGACAGGATGAGGGTGTCACGTCGTAATGATGAATGCCTTGCCGCACATTATGGTTTCGCCCCCCCCAACTACCATATGCAGGTACCAGAGCGGACGTTTCATGGAGCTTCTGAATTACGCGCTAAACCCCGGCAACGATTTTGTCCAAGAAGAGCTTTTCAACGCTGGCTTCGAATCCGGTGAGCGAACCATAACATTGTTATCCTCGATTCCGCGTAGCTCTGCGATTGTCTTGCCAACCAATGGCATTTTTCCCCTGAAAACCTAGGTCACCTGGCGTGCAAGAAGCGAACGAAGAAAAGGAAAAACCAGCTACGCGGAGGCAACTGCGAGTTTCGCTGTTAGCCACTCAGTGTGTCGCTTGTACGCCTTTGTGATTCGTTTGAGGGTGCGGAAAGGAGCATTCCCACCCGTTTGCGCGTTGCGCTTTGCCAGCATGTAGGTTGGGCGTTTGAGCCTATGCATACGTCTCGTACACTCGATAACAGGCCTCGCTTGCGCGTATATTCACGACTGTCGTCACCAGTTAGTTAAGCCATGCTCATCGACACCTTTACCGCGGGGGATTTTTTATGTTTCTCGCCTACTACTCCGTGCAGGAGGCGTGTGGTGTGACAAGTATGGCGAGGACTACAGGAGGCGGCACGAGGAAAAGTATTCGCCCGAGATGCTGGCGCCATCTACGGCCGGGTTGTAGTGCGCCGGGGTTGCGTTTCATGCATACCTCATGATTGAAGCGGGCATACTGTCCGTTTGAGCCCCCCGGCAACACGCAATGTGCAGGACTCAGTGGGCGCGCGATGTGTAGAAACGCAGATTGTGCCGAGGATGTCACTGGTGTCGTGCCCGTTTGGCCTGACTACTCTCGATGTTTAGCTCCATGACTTTCCTCGAGTGTTTTGGTAGTGACTTGTCGCAAGAATGCTATGGTGCGTGCATACTGGTACGGAGTGTAGGCTACGCCAGAAAATCGTTTCTGTATGTTTATCTTGGCCCGGTAATATAGAGTTTCATCCCTAATTAGATATGAGGAATGCAGGAGGTAGAGTATTTGAGTTTTATGTGTTCCGTTTTGATGTTGCCGTAATAGAGTCAAGGTAAAACAAGACTAAAAAAAATTATCACACTCTGTTCCCGTTTGCCATTTTGTGACAGAAAAAACGGGTAGGTGTGTTGGGGTGTTGCGGCGTTGTGAATTGGCGGGATGACCCAACGCTGTGAGGGATTTTGGTGTGGTTTGTGTAGTCTATGCCACACGATACGTGGGTTCGTTCCATGCTCCCGTCGTTGGGGTGTTGGTTGCCTATTTTGATTCAATCAGTTTAAGAAAATGAGGTCAACTCGCGAAAGGGGTACTACTGTACGTGGGTAACTGCTGTCCTTTGCTGTGTAGCGAGCATGAGGGGGATATTGATGCGACTACGATATTGCGGTTGGATAACGGCGAGTGGTGACTTTTTGTTGTGGTTGGGTTCGGTACACATGTATCCTTACCGTGGATAAGTTGGTACTGAAGATATCGGTGAACATTGGGGTTATGCGGGATTTGTCCTTCTGTACCGCCTCTCGCGGAGATTACAACGCTTTTGGTTGGAGAAACAAGAGACGTGTGAGAGCCCACGTATGTATGCCCCCTGAGCGAATGAGGTGTTGACGGCTCAGAGGTACTGAGGCGCCCTTGATATAGGGGCTGATGCTCGCCGTGGAGAGAATACAATGTGAAGCCGGGGGGGATACGTACATGCCGATGTCCTTTTACGCCAACGTTGTACATGCCACATAAATTAGTGGTAGGGTTTTGGTTGATTGTCATGAGCTCAAATGCTTCTTTTTGTTAATTGCGCCCCGCCAGCAAGGAGGGCTGCTCGAAGGTTGTTGAGGACAACGCCGCTTGCTGTGTGAATGTTCGAAAGGTTTGTAGTGCGGGCGTACCAAGCGTGCCAACCTGGGGCCTTGGGCGCAGCTTGCATGCAGTGGCAGAGGAAAGCAGTAGAAAATATGTAGCGGTTACACTTTGTTCTTTGGCGTTCGGATACTACGTCCGCTGGATGATTGAAAGTTGACGTTCGGAGTAGAAAAATGTAAAACAAAAACAAACCTGGTACATACGTGGTCTAAGGCTAGGGGTAACCGACCCAACCGGTTGGCGGCGAGTCTTTGCCTTCTGCTGTTGCCCCTCCGGGGCACCCGGGCAAGAGCCACGGTCCACCACCGGCGCTTTCAAACCCAAAGACGAGGGAACCCCGGTGACGCCAAGTAAACGTATGGATACGCCGGCAAGGCGAAAGCACATCCGGTCACCGCCACCGCCAGCAAGCAACACGTTATGTCACGCGCTGGCATCGCAAAAGATTTGAATCGACTCGCCACCAACCGGTCGGGTTCCGGTTACCCCCCTAGAAGTCTTCTTGCCTAGCGACCAAGAAGACTCGAAAGAGGGGTGGGGAGGATGTGGAGATCTCCTGCACTAACGGGTAACAGGTACACTCTCAAACACATGTACCGATCACGCAAAGAAACATACCCGCTCGAGAAAATCACCGGTTCGAAACTCGAAGGGATGTGTTGAAGTGTCTACAATGAGGACTTGGAGGACACGTGCTGGATACTGGACTTATTGAGTTGCTTGCATTGAGAGAAGTGATACCAGCCCACAACGAACTTTTTTTTTTCGGCAAGTTGTCGGTTTGGTTGGTGTACAAGCCTTCCCCCACCCCTTTTTAATAAAGACAACTTTTTCATCAAACCCCTCGTTATTGCGCCGCGCTTGCTCCGCGCCCGGCGGCTGCGCGGCTGCCCTGTGAGCTGCCTGTGCCGACACACGACTCCCTACTCGTCTCCACACACAGCTTCCAAGCTACCCGGACTACAAGATCTAGAGGCGAGGACCGTTAGAGCAGTTCTAGCTGGAGTAACAGCTGCAGAGAACAGGCTACTCTACCGGGTTTTCGTGGCAGTGGACACGAGTTTGGGCTATCATGAGACCACTCACCGACGACGAGACAAAGGTGCTCTTTGAAAAGCTGGCCAACTACATCGGCAAGAACATCGAGCAGCTCATCAACCGTCCGGACGAGAAGTGCTGCTTTCGATTGCACAAAGACCGAGTGTACTACGTCAGGTGTGTTGTCCCCTTCCTCAAACCGAATGGATGTTGTGTTGTTCAAAGCCGCCAAACCCCTGCTGTTGTCCACCGAAGCCACTCGCATGTTTTTCTCTCCCATGTCCTTGGCCTGAGCCACTGCTCTCGCGGCGATGCTCTGATGACGGTACATATATAACACTCCACGCTCTTCATATTGCCACTTCCAAAATACGCGGGATATCAATACACACACCTTTCAGCACACGCCCTTAATAGTGGGATATGTATGCTAAGCACCATGATGAAGATTTCGTCCGCGTTGTACTGCTGTCAGCGTACCACCGCTGCTGTTGAAACGTTTGTATTGGATTGCTCGTGCTGGAAAGGTTAAGGTTGTCCTTTTGGGAGAAGCTGCACCGACCAGTGTAAAAAAGCAATGCGGCACACGCTGTGTCCCTCCCTATTATAGTGGGCAAATGCTCTCGTAGATCCACCTGGTGGGCACAGCGTGGATGCCAGAACCACCGCCATACTCGCCGATTAGCCTTCCTTGCTCACCCATTTGGCCCAAAAGCCCGTGTAGAGCTCTATTTTCGGCAGTAGCCTACCTGTAGTTGCAACGAGACAAGAGGTTTTTGTGGGTGTGCTGTCGCATGGTCAACACATCAGGCGATTAGATAATGCTGCAGGTTGTGGCGTTACCAATGTAGGCTCTTTTGTTGATGAATGATGGATGCAGCTAACGAGAAGGCACCACGCGCGTTTGGTTGGATATTGCCTTCCCCTCCCCCGCAGCGAGCGACTAATGCGGCAAGCAACTAGCGTCAGCCGTGACACACTACTGTCGCTGGGCACGTGCTTCGGAAAGTTCACCAAGTCGGGAAAGTTTCGCCTGCACATCACGGCTCTCGACTATATCTCGCAGTACGCCAAGGTATGACATGAAGACGCTGGTGTCGTTGCTCGCCCTGTTGTACAGCAGCGCCAGCGCACAGCAGGTGCCAATGCTAACGTTTGTGCCTGACAAGTCAGTTCCACGCCAGTTGTTGTAGCAGTTCTAAGTAGATATCAAATACTCTCTATTCATGCCCAACCTGGGCTTTCACTTTATGGACGTGGTGGACATCGAGAACGTTTGTCCGGTAGACATTTGTATTGAGCACAGCTCTATCTGTGGTAAACTTGCTGTTCGAAGACGTGACGCGCATGAATGAGTGTTCCTGCTTGAACATGCGGGAAGATAGCGGCGCTGTCGCTCCATTTTAACGCACGCATTGGCACGAAATGCTCAAATCTAACTACACGTGTAGTACAGTTGTCCTGGATCAAAATGGAGGCGACCCGCTCGCCGTGTTGCGTGCGACCCGTCCACGTCATTTCGTGCCGTCATTGCCCTCACGTATGTACATGCAGGCATGTGTATTTTATTTAGTCTCTCCGTCTCCACCTCGCAACCCGTGCTGATAAATGCCTCACTGGTTACCTCCCACCCCTTCCGTTTCGTCCCGCCTCCCTTATACGCCCGGCACGGCAAACACGTCAATTCCCCCTGCAGTACAAAGTGTGGGTAAAACCGAGCGCCGAGATGTCCTTCTTGTACGGCAACCACGTGCAGAAGTCCGGGCTGGGTCGAATAACGGAAAACACCCCCAAGTACGGGGGTGCCGTGGTGTACAGCATGAGCGACGTCCCCTTGGGTTTCGGCGTGGCGGCCCAGCCGACCGAGTTCTGCAAGGACCTCGATCCCACCGCCGTCGTCGTGCTGCACCAGGCGGATGTAGGGGAGTACTTGCGAGTGGAGGACGATCTCCTATAGACGATGTTAGTGCCAACCAATACCCTGTACAACAACAGTAGTGCCGGTAAAAAAAAAATGCACGATCAACCCGCAGTTTTGCCGGTACCGGCACTTGTTCGGGATGCTGTCGATACGTGAGGGTTCGGGTACGTCATGAGTCTCTTGTCTCCGTCACAAACACGCGTACCTCTGAAGACACATCAGTTCCGAGAGGGTGTGAACGAGGGAGTGAGCTGGGAGGAGCTGGGGGAGGCCGAGGGTGGTGAGGGCACGAGGCCAGGGGGGCATGCTTCACTTTCCTACGCTGAACTTTCGCCGCATTTTGGCGTCCTAGAGAAGGCATCTATCTGCGGAAAAGGGGCAATGGAGAGGCCGGACTCTCCCTGGAAAAAGCCAGGATGGCGATCGAGGATCGTAGCGCATTCCGCGAAGCCAGCGCGACAGGCAGATTGGAAGGGAATTGTTAGTGGGGGGTGCATCGAAACCGTGTAGTACTGATGGATTCCCCGGTGCTCGTATACTGCAGGGTGTGTTGCCCCAATCGGCACGGCCTCTGCTCTGTACATCGGACTGTTGTTTGGTGGAAGTGTGTTTGAGTGTGTGTTTGGTTGGTGTTGGTCTAACCCCGTGATGGATTGAAGGAGGAGCAGAGGTTGAGGGACACGTGCGCTGCTCACTCCGTGTTGTGGGGTCTGTCTGTGTTGCTACTCTTTATGTACTGGTATGCTGCTGTTGCCTTCAAGGGTTCGTGTGCGTCTTGGTTGTGTTGTCCGGGTGTTCTTCTGGGACACAGCAGTACAATAGGCTGTAGGCTGCAAGGATTTCGATGCTTGGTCGACATGCTTCATGCTGTTCTGCTCTAGTACCGTCGAGGCAACGATATTAATTTCACCGCGAAAATGGACAGAGCGCTGTGCCTGTGTCGTGTCGAGAGTGCGGTTGAATGCGGCAAACATCGCATTTACGCACGATACAGAAGCAACGGGCTGTTGTGATTGATGAACCATGTTCAACGTGTGCGTCCGGCGAAAGTATTTACCATGATCTTGACGAGGAGCGTTTGCGTCACCGCACAAACCTTCCGCATCGCGCAAGGCACTCTCAATAACATTGACCGTACAATACATTTCCGTAAGAGCCATGGCAGGCAATATTGAGTGAGGGACCAAAATCCTCTTGCCGGCTTTGGCACTACAAATAATACTCACAATTGCAGCGCCGGTGTCTATTGATTGGGGCAATTTGTTAGGTTTGAGGGGTTAACCTCTAGACCCCAAAAGGAAAAACAGGTGACTTGGAATTGAGTGAAACAGGGGGAGGGGGGTGAGGGAGGGGGCATATGTGTGTCTTGGCCTCAGCAGGTTACAATAAGCCACAGACACGCGTAGATTTGCCGGAGAAAACCGCAACGACGTGCGCTCACTCTGGGATAATAGCGCTTGCCAATCGCACTTCAAGCATTCTTCGGCCGACGGATGCTGAATGCAATGCCCTGACCCCCAACCTCGCTACATAACGTGGCACAGGGGGGTAAAACAAACTTTTTCTAATCGGTCGGTGGTTTCTTTGTTTTCAGAGCTCTCACGTAGAGTTCCTACCTGCGGGTACCGAGCACACAAGCAGGAAAAAACGAAGTAACCGATGAGTCGCTCCGGAAAACAATCGGATTTCGCAACCTCGCAAAAGGAAGCGTCTAAAATTATTGGGCCTGTCAGCCGGCCACCAACAGCCACATGAATTCGGTTACGAGAAGCGCAAGCACATCATATTTACAACCCAGCGATACAGACTAATCGTCACGGTAGTACCCACCGCCCACTCCAAAATACCATTAAACCACAAAGGCACTGCATGCATGCGGGTTGTACACTGTGCAGAGCCAAGCCTCACCTGTGGCCAAAGACAAACTTACGTGAAGTACGAACAAAAAAAAAACTCGATCCTCGGTGAACTCGAAGCAAATAGCCCAAGCCTACATATCAAAACCCCAAACACCTGACTTACACAGACAACTATCTTCGGGCAACAGAGAGGAGGAACGGGGGAGGAACCTCAATTTCTTGCGCGTGCACATTGGTACCTCCCGCCACGCAAAACGACGCACGTTCCGGAGCGCTCTGGAGTTGACATGTGGCAAACTGTCCACGGTTGGACTTAATCCTCTATCAAAACTCGAGATGGGCGGCGTACCAAATTATCTTCTGCCGCGGCCCTACTCAATTAAAATTACGCTCGCCTAGTATCTATTCTTGGGGGAACCCGACGGACTTTCATCTTCGAAGAACAAGATCCACTCGCTCAGGCCTTGTCAGAAAGCCCGTGGAGAAGCTGGGCCAGTTCGCGGCAACAAGCGCTGCTGGGCAGAGACAGCTTCATCAGCAAGCCCCCGACCGCCACCTCCTCCGCCTCCAGCCTGGATGCTACTACTACTGCGGTCCTACGGCCGGGGCCTCCGGCGGCGGCAGCAGCAGCAGCATCAGCGACAGCTCTTGCTGCTGCTGCTGCTGCTGCGGCAGCTGCTGCTGCTGCCTTTTCGGGGGGGGTTACAGGAGGAGCACGGGTTCGGGGAGAAGGAGCACCGGTTACAGTTGCCGCCGCCGAAGCAACGCGCGCAGCCCCCAAAGGGCTGGTGGCGCTCTTCGGGCGGCGATAACCCCTGGCGTTGAGGATGAGCTCTGCCGGGGCATGTTCGGCGCTCTGCTCGACGAGGGTTATGTCCTGGTGGTCGATCTGTTTCCACAGCGTCTCGCAGCCGCTGCCTCCCCGGTACAGGAAGACAGCCTGAGTTGGGGTTTGGAATAGGAGGAGGGGGCGGGGGGGGGCGGGGGGGGGGGGGGAGGGGGGGTTCTGTCGCAATATATATTCAGAGTGTCCGGTCTCCTTCGAACACCGTAAATTCTGAATTGATGCGTACACACAAAGCAATCGCTTTCCATCCACACAGTTTTTGGGCATATATACATATGTGAGAAAAAAAACAGTTCGCGTGGCTGAGCAGAGACTCGAACCTCCGGTCCTAAGCGTCGGAAGGTTGCGAGGTTACCAACGGTACCACTGCAGACAGCAGTGTCGTGTGACCAAAATACAATACGTGTTCGAATAATTTGCGGCTCTCGCGTTCTGTCAATCGGTCGCCTGACAAACGCCGCCGGCTAAAAAGGGCTACCCGTCCCACCGCCACCAACACTGTCAACACCACCAGAGCGGAACACCTGCTGCCAAACACGGGCCCATCGTGGTGAAGCACATGGGCCTAGGCGCGAAAAAGGCCAAGAGGCCGGCCGATAGCCAGCTCATCGAGTCTAGAGGTATTATCCAGACCAAAAAAATAAAATCTGAACCAAAACAAATAAAACGGGGCCTCCCACCTTGCTGGAGAGCACGATCGTTACGGGCACGTTCGCCTGGCTGTAGGAGGCGTTGCTGCACAGCGCCGGGGTCCGGTAGAGGAACTCGTGCCCCGCGGGCAGCAGGCAGCAGCGGTACCACAGGTCGGCGTTGAGGTAGGCCGTCGCCGGGTTGGCCGCCGTGTTCGCCTCGGCGTGAGTCCATTCGCTGTCCACGCCAGTGCTGGCGATGAGCGACTTGGATGTCCGATGGACCTGCGCGGTACAAATATGTATCGCGCGGGAAGGATAACGATTGCGACAACGACACTTATCAGTGAAGGCTGGCAGAGAGGGCGAGTCTGTTATGACACGCCACGGTTGATACGTACGTCAGCACGTGCGCTTAGAAACGAGGATTGCACGGCACTACCCCTCATGCCCTCACCAAGAAGAAACCAGCCTGCATCTGCCATGCAAGCACTCGTCTCTTATCTCATCGGGAACTACCCCACTGCGACACCGTCATCAACACGACACAAACGCCGAAACAGCCATGCCCACTGCTGTTCTCCTCACCAGCCCCATGGTCCCGGCGATCGGGCGAACGACCCCGCCCCGACCCCCGAGGTTGCGGGACAGGGCGTTCGAAACGCCCGAGACCGACGACAGAGTTCCAGCCGAAGCGTGTCTGAGCAGGGAGCTGACCCCTCGAAAGGTAGCTCTGAAGGTGGAGGAAGGGCCCTACGTGTGACGAGAAAGCAAGCGTTCGGGCAAAGACGTGGTGCGGCCAAGGATGGGACGCAGCAAGAGACGAGACGGCGGGGGAAAGCTACAACTTCGTGAACTGCAGTACAGCAGTAGTACGGGTTCTGCGCCCTCCATCGCCATCCGTAGTTCACTAACTGAAGAGGTACGCCGCCGACGCCGATGGTTTCGTTTGCCTACTTCCCTTGTGGTTTGAAGGCAGAAAAATCCTATCTAGCTGAGGTCTCTTCGGCAGAAGGGGTGAGTATGCAGCTGTGTGTCCGGATGTAACATGGCGCACCTGGGGCATCGCTTTGATGGGCATCGCGAACAGGTCGTACACCCCCTTGCCCCACTCGGACAGCAGCGTTGTCGGGCTCCCGAGCGCCTCCAGCGACCCAACCACCGCCAGCGACCGCAGCAGCGCGTCAACCGCGTAGTTGGAGGCAATCTGCTCCGCTATCTCGTCCGGCCGCGCGAGCACCCCGCGCAGCGAAACAGGTCTGAACAGCAACGGCGACTTGTCCAGGGCCAAAAACACCTGTGCCCGCGGTACGAGGGAAGGGGCCACGGTAATGGTTCGGTTGCTGCTGGTCCCGCCAAGCAACATTGGCCCAGGACCAAGCGTTCTTTGCACGTGGAACGAAGTTCAATCCCCTGAAACAAAAAATGTTTATTGCGGCTGCCGTCACGAAGTGTTGAGAAAAAGTGATAAAATAAAGGTGTACATGTGGGTCATCGCGACCGTCGGAGCCTGCCCAACGTTGATTGACGCCACACGAAGTAGCCACTCATACACTAACAAGATTCCCGCAACGGTCCCGCCCCCGGTCCCCTAACTTCTGTAAAAAAAAAATAAGGACAGATTGACTGCCATGCCGCTGCTGAGTGGCTGTTCCCAGAAATCAAGAACACGAGGGAACCACCCGACTGTGAAAAAGAAGAAAAAAATGGAATGCGTCCTCGGCGGCCCGTTGGTGAGACCTGAACCTCCAACAAAATGTTCATCTCCACCTGACGTCATTTTACTAAATACGAACGACTTCAAACGGAGCGGTCACCTGTTTCCCCGGTATATAGCCCTGCACGGTGGCCCTCACGACCAGCGCGCCGATATCCACTCGCTGGATGAACAGCCGCGGGACCACGCTTGCGCCCAGCGCCGGGGGTAGCAGCTGGGGGCTCCTCTTGGACGGAAGGCCTCCCTGCGCCGCCGAAGAGCCGGGTCCTCGATCGTTTGCCGACGCCGCGAACGGGTACGGTGATGAACGGTCGCCAGGACTTGCTGCTCCGATGCTGATCGGTGGGTGCACATTTTATTTATCGATGGCGGTGTAGAGGAGAGCATGTTTGAGTCGCACGCGGCGCCGTTATTCTGGGAACAGAGTAGATAGAGCGCTTGGTACTAGCAGGTGCTTGCTTCAGAATTTTTTCGTGTGAGTACAAGGGTAGCACTCGTGATGGTGGAAGCACGGGGTAGGGAGTGGGCGACCGAACTGCGGCTACCGCAAGCAAGTCAGCCAACAGCTTTCAAGGACAAAAACAGCTTAACCATGAAACTGACTACCACAGAACACCCCGTTTCCGCTCACCCCGACCTCTCCAGCAACAACAGCAGCGGCGGTAGCAGCGAATCCTCGAAGCAGACGTCGATCGGAGCGGAGTGGATGGACACCTTCTCTAAGTACGACGGCACTCGGCTGTCTTCCCAAGACTCAGCGAGAACCTGCGAAAACACGCGTTACGAAAGAAAAGATGTGCTTATCGCAGGATACAAATAGTTCTGGGGCATGTCGGTGTCGGTCACTCGCAACAGGAGCATCCGATGCAGCCCGCATTCCCGTCGTTCGCGACGCCCTGACAACGGAAGAGGACAACGACGAATGGCAAACCAAAGCCCATGAAGCACTACAACAACAAGATCAATCCCCATCGCACAAACACGACATGCTGGTAATCATACCTCCCTCTGGCCAAACGATGCCTACAGCCTCACGAGCGAGAGGCACACAATCAACAGATGGTCTTGTCCGCGGATGACCGAAAAACGGTCGTCCGGCCAACGCTAGCTACGAAACTGCCCAACACTTACGAGGGACATTGCGAGGCGGCAGTCTCCCTTGACCTGGTCATCTCCAGGCATGCCCATGCCAATTTCGTTGACCTGAACTAGACGGCCTCCCTTCCGGAAGCAGAAGATCACCGGAAGCCTATGGCCGGCCACGTGACTATCGATCTGAGTGCCGCACGACAGACAGACGGACAGACACACAGACGCAAGCGAGGCGGTTTGGTGGGCGGCGAGGGACCGCGAGAAGTGTTCGTTCGCCGATAAATAATCATCTTGGCCAAACCCAGCCCCGCCCCAAACGGCCTTGATGACCATGGCAGCTTGATGACCATGGCAGGTACGCAAGCCTCGGTTAACACTCCAGCCACAACCACGCAAGACGGGAGGAAAAATTGAGATACACTCCTCTTTCTTCCTGCCAAAAGGAACGTCAGTTGTGCGGCGGAACATATATACCAACCTGAAGAGTGCCCAGGCAGACGTCGATGCCGACCCGGTCCTTGAGATGCCACGACCGCTCCAGGTCAAGCGACGACATTCCGGGCCGCACCGCCGGAGCAGCTCGCCAGAGCCGCGTCGAGCTCGCGTCGACGAACACGCTGACGATCGCGGGTATCGCCGCCGCCGGGAGGTGGGCCGACGCGCCGTCTGACGGGAGACCGCCAGGCTCCGCCTGGGACGGGCGCAAGAGAAACGGGCGATCGGAACGCAGGAAGAGTGTTCGCTTGGGTGGACTGCCTACGCCAAGAAGAAAGTAAAGCGTTATTACGAAAAATACCAGGGAGGGGGCACGCAGATGAATCTCAACCCTAACCCCAACTTGGCCGGTTTCATACTTTATCCAGTGTGTCTGCTTACTTAGAAACACCTGCGTAGACTACAGGGTTGGGTGGCACTAGTGGACGAAACCGTGCTGGGAAACCTTACGCCTGCTGAAAATCAAGGAGCTGCCGTAATGTGTGCAAGGTCGTAACTTAGAAAGGATGGGTCCCAGGCAATGGAGGTTGGCAAGAGTTCTGGTCGGCCGCTTTCACAAATCGTCCTTCTCTTGCTCGCGTGCCGCACAATACTGGCTGGCTGTTTAACGCGGTGCACCTCTCTCGCGATTACTGCACCGCCGCTTCGGCACGTGCCGCGGTAGGTTGAGACCCGAGCAAACCATAGGGCGTGTTTCCGAATCCTGCAGGACAAGCTACCTGCACTTGTGAATGGAACGCACCCCCCCCCCCTCGCTTCGCGCTTGGTGATGTGAGAGCCTGGTCCGGTGAGAACCCGGCGTGCTCCGTCCCGGCTTTGTAGGGATGCGAGGTCAATGGTCTAACGACTACGGCATGCACGACTATGAGTACACCCCCCCCCCCCCGAAGATGAAGTATACATTCATCCCAACCAGCAGAAAAACAAAAACCCGCGACTTGAAATGCCATGGAGAGCTTGACGCACCCACGTCCCGCCGACCCAGCCGTCCATCCCGCCAAGTCTCTCCGACGCTGCCCTTGCGGCCGCCGCCGTCGATTTTCCTCCCTGGCCGTTCGCGGCAACTGCCTGAAGGTTGGAATCGTCCAAGAGCTGAAGGGACACCCCGGACAAAGTGACCACCACGTGCTGCTCCAGAGTCGAGGCCCATCGCCCGAGGACCCCTCTGCGCGCGTAAATATGCGGAGATTTGGATTTTCCGGGCGCAGGAGGGGCGAACGTTAGCACGCGACTTTACGAGAGGAAACAAAAAAAGGCATCTTTAGCTGCCGGTAAAAAAACAAAGCATGGTGCTTCAACGGGGGCGACGAATGGCCAACCAAAAAGTGCGCGTACTATAGATGCTCCACGAGAAGCTTCCTGTTTCAAGGCATAAAGTTGTCTCTCTTTCAAACCTAAAAGCCCAGCGCTCCAGAACGAGCCCGCAGTCTTCTCGTCGACGAGATCACACAAAAAAACACGCGGGGTTGTAGACGTCCCACCTGCTTTCGAGATGATGGTTGTCTCGAGCGCCGCTGTCTACGACACCTACGCCGTCGGCGGCCGCCCCCTCGAACCCTCCCTCCGCGAAGGACATCACGAAACCGCCGGCACGCTCCACGACATGGACCTGAACCTCACGAGCTGACCTAGTCCCAAAGCCCTCGCGCTCGTCGTCGCCACCGCCGCCATCTTCGCCGCCGCCACCTTCCGCGATCCCACGGTGCCCCCAGCTCTCCTCGTTGATTCCGATTTGGCCGTCGAAGCGCAGAACCTGCACGCCGCGAGCCACCCAGAGCGGGTCCGACCACGACAAGAACACGTCACCCTTGGCGCCGCCCTTGCACTGGAACCAGTGCTGCAGCGTCGCGTCGCCGCCCAGCTTGCCGGGGGCGCGCGCCGCCTTGCGCAGCGCCGGGCTGCCGCCGGGTCCCGACACGCAGCTCCTCCGCGCGTCCAGCGCTGCACCTGCTGCTGCTGCTGCTGCTGCTGCTGCTGCTGCTGCTGCTGCTGGTGTGCCTTGCCTTGCCTGCACGGGAGAGCTCGGCGCCGACGACATCGGCGTCGGGGTGTCGACGACGCCTCGAGAGTCTTCAGACCATCGCCGGCTGTGCCGGCCCTTCATGCTCGCCGGAGGAGGAGGAGGATGATGGTTGCGCGACGATCGCGGCGCTGCTGACGCACTGCCACCGCCCCCGCCCCCGCCGCCGCCGTTGCTGCCGTTCGCGTCTCTTGTGGTGGGCTCTTTCCGCCACGAGTGCTCCACCGTGCCGCCCGGAGCCACTTCCACCAACGCGCCGCAGTCGAGCAGGAGGGTCACGGTGTCCGTCGACCTGTTGCAGATGGTGAGGTCGGGCTGGGGGTCCCGGTAGATTAGAACGTGGCGGGTGAGGGACGCCGCCGACGTCGGCTCGGCGCCGGGAGGTTCCACCGCGACGTAGACGCGTACCGCGCGTTGCCCGCCGCCCGGCACCGTGAGCGAGGACGGGTGGGAGGCGAGGGCCGAGCCGGCGGACGGCTCGCACAGAGAAAAGACGGGGAGCTCGTTCACGCCACAGCCTTCCTGGCTCCACTTCGTTGCTCCCGTGCTCGCCGCTTCTTCGCCGGCCGGCCTAGCGGTCGGAGGAGCACCCCGGCCGTCGACCGCACCACTGCCGTCGGCGGAAGCTTGGTCCGCGCGGTCGTCCCACCCAAACGCCATCTCTAGGTCGGCGGAGAAGCCGGCGGGGTGTGCCGAAGACGCCTTGTAGCTCCCGCTAGACAGTATCCGTGAGAGTTTGCCCAGAAGTCCGGGCGGGGGATTGTTCTCGAGAGGGAAGCCTCTTCCCTCCCCCGCCCTCCCTCCTTCTCCTCCTCCCGCGGCTGATCGCGGGGAACCGTGGAGGCTGGTGTCCAGTCCGTGCAGTGCTCGCTCGCCGGGGATGGCGAGCAGGTTCATGCGGCTCCCGCTCCCCTCGGGCGTGAGGCGCACGCGGCACATGGGGAGGGCCTCATTCCGTGCCCCACCTCCGGGCTTGTCGTCCTCGGCTGCTGCGTGGGCGCCGCCAAGCAACGAGAGCGAGACCGGCACGCCCGTGGCGTTGTGAACCACCACCCGCGGGTACAAGGCCAGTCGGATCAGCTCCACCCCTCCCAGGACGACTTCCCTCTCGAGGGTCGCCAACACAGGGAGCACCACGCCGCTGCTCGCCTCCCACGGGACGAGAAGGAGCTCGTTCAACTCTTCCGCCAGGCTGACCTTGAGCTTTCGGGAACGCCTTTCGGCCGGAGTTGGCGGCGTGGGCCCCCCGGGAACTTCTTCGGCGCTTCGTCCCGGAGGAACAAGAGATGACCACCCTGCACACGCCGACGCAGTGGCCGGCGACGGAGAGACTTCCTCGGGCGAATCCAGGCCGATATCTAGCGATACGTGGGGCAGAAGGAATGGGATGGAGAACCCTTCGCTGCCGTGAAACATGTCCCACGCGCTGTGGCAGCTCTCGGCCCCGGCGCGGAAGACGCGGGAAACGCGGGCGACAGCGCGACGGCCGCTTCCGGCCTCGCCACCGTCGTCGACCGACAACGACTCGCTTCCTCTACGGCGAAGGAGCGGCGCCGTCGCTTGCTCTTCCTCCTCCTCGGTCTGCGCACGCTCCGGCTCGCCCCGCTCCGTCACGGGAGCCTCTGCTGGCTGCTGCGCGGATGGCTCCCCGTCGGAGCCAAGCAGCGGCCTGATGAAGTCCGCCCGCAGGGACAACGGCACCGAGAGGTGATTCTCCACGCTGAGGCCCGAGTACACGCGGAGCGACAGCGACGGCCAGTTCGCGTCCAGGAGGCGCGACGCCACCACCACCAGGGGGCTCAAGACGTTGTCCGACAGGGCCCGGCTGTGGAGAGGCAGCCAGGTGGACTCGCACCTGCGGGACAGGAGCTCCGCCGGGACGGAAACGAGGAATGGTGAGGCCTGGCGTGCCGCCGTCCCCGTCGATGCCACCGCCAAGTCGTAATCCACGAAGGGCCGCTGACAAACCGCCGTGCGCCCTCCGGGCCGTATCGCGGAGGTCGTGCGCGACAGGCTGTAGTTGGCCCGGGGGTCGTCGTTGCGATCAGCAGCGTGCCCACCCCCAGCCCCACCTTGTTCGTCCACCGCTTCGGCAAGCGTAGCAGGCGGCTGCTCCGGCCACCCGCCACCGCCGCTCCTGTGCTTCAGCACGGCCCGCATCGGTATCGAGGAGCCGTTCCACACGAGCGCCATCGGGTGCAGGTCGATTCTCATCTGACCCAGGTTACCGCGGTGGCCATTGGCCGCGCGCGAGGCTTGCCTGGAGGCCACGCACCAGAAGGCGAACCCCGAGATCCCGGGGTCTGTGCTGGCGCAAGAGATCAGAGCCAGGAAAACGAACGGCCTCGCCTGGACCCACTCGGACTGACGGGTGACCTCCCAGGGGCTACCGCTCGAGTCCACCTCTATCTCCTCGCGCCCCTGGAGCAGCTCATCGTCAAGCCCGCGACTATCGAAGCTACCCCCGTCGGCAAAACCACCAGCGTCTCGCGCCGCCGCCGGGTGCCCCGCCGAATGCTCGGTAGCTACCGGGGGTGGACCCACCGACCCGACAAACGCGGCGGCGTCGGGAGTGGATAACCGGAACTCCAACATGAGCTCGGAGAGGCGCTCCCCGTGCGCTTGTCCCGCCCCCGGGGAAGAGGAGGAGGCGGTGAGTGCCGAACAGGATACTGGGTGATTGGATCCGCCAGCCCGTCCGGAGGTAGCACACGCTTCGAGGCTGAGGCCTCCCCGTGTTCCTGCAGGCTCGACGAGACACCGGCCGGCGTTGCCCACTCCTGCGGACGTCACCCAAGCCACCTGGCTCACAACGGCAAGAGGTGCAATTAAACACATTGTTTGTGAAAGTGCCGTCTTGTCTCCACAAAAAAACACTCGCAGCACCATCTTAACCACGGGATGCGTACAAAGTCGTTTCACACAGCCGCACGATTGATGAGTTAATGAGACGAGCGTTAAAATCTAAGGCTGCACCACGGATATACGCACGAAAATACTGCTGTGTCGTTCGCGAAACCATAACACAAGGGTAACACCACAAAGCCCCCGCGCGCAAAACACATACCAAGCCTCTTCCCTCCTCACCTGAATCTCCTGCGGTAGGTAGTTGGTAAACACCCACTCTCCGTGGAACGCGATGCGCGTTTCCAGGCCATTCTTGACCACTTCCACCCACAAGGGGAGCGTCACGAAGTCACTCTCTTGATGACCGGCGCCGCGTGCACTCGCATCCGCACCCACTTGCCCTTCTGCTTCGGCTCCTCGTAACAAACGCTGCGGGACAATCAGCCGGAACGGACGGAGTTATTGCGAAGAAGGTTCGACGTCAGCTAGAACTAACGGTCAAATCAGTCGCGAGAGGTGAATAGTTTCTGCGGGAGTACGAATCGTCTCGTACCGATTAGAACCATTGGCATCCCGTCCGCTAACACGCGGTCTTGACGACTCCCGGAAAAGAAATCCGGCTGCCTTCGTACGACAAACCCACCTTAAAAGTGCCCACGTGATCCACAGGAAAAGGTTCTGTCCACGTTCCGTACCCACCCCCATGCTCCGAACCGGCGCCAGCGTATCCACCTCCGCTACCGGAGACGCGGTGCAGCGCAAGCCGTAGCATAAGAACGAGTCGTGACGCGTCATCGCCCTTGCGCCCTGCGGCGCCAGCCGCCAGCGTGTGGGGGATGGTCCTCCAGCGGTACAAGGTTTCCTCCCCCGCTCGAAGGAAGAGAGTTTCCGTCGTGGAGACTTGGCCGAACCACAGGTTTCGGTCGGTGTGGTTGGTGATGATGTAGCGCTTGCTGCGCTGCCGTGGTTGGCGTGGAGGCGGCACGGGTGCGGGCACCGCAACCGCCGACGGCTTCGCCTCTGCCGTCGTCGTGCTTGGTCGAGTTGCCGGTTCGTCCGAGGGCCGTCGAGTCAGCTCCGCGATGCACTGCTCTATGCACTGCATCGCCGTCACCGACACGCTGACAACGGCACCGCTAACGTCAACCGCGCCCGACGCGATGGGTCTGAACGGAGACAGCAAGCTTTCCCCCTCGCCCACCATGCGACCGGTCCCGCCTCGGCCGCTGGAGGTCGAGACGTCGAGCTTCACCGCGGCGTGCGACAGGAGGGGGAGGCGCAGGAAGTTCGAGAAGTCTTGCACGTCCGCCGCCACCACGGCGCTGCCCCTAGCGGCCACGCTCAGCCACCTCCCCGCCAAGCTCGCCTCGGCGAAGAAGTTGACGTCGGCGACCACGACGCGGACGATCTCTTCCGGCTGCACGAACAGGCCCAGTCCTTCTCGGCGTCTAGACGGCGACACGGGCGGCGCCACCGCCGCCGCCGCCGCTGCCGAAGACGAGCGCGAGATCGGGCCGCCCTCGGTCAACAACGCAAGCGTCAGCCGCTGCGCGACAAGAGTCGCTGACACGTACGACGGGCCGACGACGGGACCCGCGGGCGAGGACCGGATCGACAAGGTCCGAAGGAGGGCAGAGCTCCAGGCGGAGATAGCGGGAGGCTTGGGGGCGCCGCCAGCGCCCGCCGCCTTGAACCTGAGCCAGGTAGGAACGCGCCAAGAGAGGCGCCACGTGCGGGCGAGGATGGGCTGGGACGGCTCTATCGTAACGCGCGAACCGCCGGCGAGAACGAAGTCGTCCGAAGACCCGTTCGGTGCCTGACACGGTACGTTGAATCGGGTTGCCGCCTAGCACGAAAAGCAAAGGGTTGCACGAGGGACGACGGAGGTAGAGGTATACTTAGGCGCACCGGCGAGGTACGACATGAAGAAGGGAAGAAAGGCAGCCCAGAACCATGCACTGTCGTACACACACTCGCAAGGTTTCCTCAGAAGGATCGCAAGAGACAGCGACATAAAAAACAAAATGTTGGCATTCCTAGAAAACAACACCCTGATCCAAGGGCCCAGAAAATCGACGACTGGGCAAAGTCGTCATCACTCAACACCCCAACAACGCCAACGGCATGATTCGTTATTGCTGGCGCAAACGAACAGGCCCCGTATGTCACGCATCCCCCCGTAAGCAACAATCCCAAACGGTCAATAACAGATCACCTTGACGGTTTCCGTCAACGGATCCACGAAGCTGAGCTCCACCTCCAAAGAAGTAACAGCCAGCCCTTCCAACAACGGCACGCTCCCGCACAGCGGCAAGCGCGGGAGCGCGACCTGGGCCACCCGCCTGAGCCCCCAGTACCGCCACTCGCAGCAGTGCACCCAGCCACCACGACCCTCCTCCTCGCCCTCCTTACGCCTCCCCGCCTCCTTCTCTTCCCCCGCCACGCCGCTCGCGCCTGCGCCGTCGCTCGAAGAGCCAACCCCTTGCCGCGGACGGCCCCCTTGTGGCGTCGTCCCGACCCCGTAAAACACAGCTTGTCCGGGTCCCGGCTTCACGGCGTCGGCATGCCCGGCGGGCTCCTGACACTCAACGCGATCCAAGGCGGCGAGGTCGTCGATCCGCCTTCCTCCGGCCAGGCCCTGCAAGTCGGAGGCCGTCCCGCGAGCGCGTCCACCGCGGCCCAGCTCCACCGCCGTGAGCTCCGCGGCGGTCACCGCCGGCAGGAAGAGGTCGGAGAGGAGCTCGAGGCTGCGCACGTGCAAGGGGGCACACCTCAGGTAGAGCTCGTCCACGTAGACGCCGGCGTGCCAGCCCTGCGTCACGGGGTGCTCCGAGGTGGCGGCCGTGACGCCAGCGGCGAGGGCGGCGACGCCCCCGGCGCTACTAGCCCCGGGCCGAGTCAGGTGGACGTCGACGTCGAAGGGCTTGAGCACGGTGTCGCCCAGCTGGTCGTCGGGTTGAGAAGAAGGGCCAACCCTCGCCCTGTTCTGCACGGTAGCAGCAGAACCCCCAGACTCTTGGCCGCACTTCACCCTGCACTCGACCCGGGACAACCGCGCGAACACCTCGGGACCCGCCTGCACCCCTCCCTCGCCGCTGCTCCCTCTCGCCGCCGCGTCGGAAGGCCAGGTGATCGCCCTCAGGAACACGTGAGAGGTGCTCGCCATGAACGCGGGCCCGCCGGGGTAGGAGGACAGCTCCAGAGTAACCTGGGACGCGAGCACCCTCACGCTGCCAGACGCGGTCAGGGCGGACTTCTCGAAGTTCGTCGAGACTCTCTGTCCCGACGAGCTGGCGCGCTCGATGCCGCCGGCGGCCCTATCGCCGGCCGCGCCGTCGCCATCGCGGGTAGCCGACGTATGCGGGTTGCTGCTGCTCGAATGGCAGGATATGGTGAGCAGCGGTTGGCGCTGAGGGAACGGCACCTCTTCTTCTTCCGGGGAACCCTCCACGAACGGGACGGGCGCGATGTACGCCGTGAACGACCGCAGGATGCTTGGGTTCACGTGGATGTCAAAGGGCTGCACCTGGAGAAGGATCGAAACCGCCCAGGGTTTGCATACAGGAAAAGGGCGTTGTTGGAACGGGGGCGTGATTATTGGACCACAATACTTGGCGAAGCACGGAGGGGATGGAGAGGCGGGTGACAGAACAAAAACGACACCTGAACTTGACTCAATCATCGCCGAAAAACGGCGGTATATGGACAAAAAGGGCTGAGACCGTCGCAAGACGATCTATAATAAATAGTTGTACAGCAAGGTGTCTTTCATCAAAGCCTCCTAACACCACTATCAACACCGGGACGTACCACAAGAAACAACCAATACTTTCACGCTGCTACCAGCGGTGCGGGCGCCACACGAAACCGTTCAACGAGTGGGGCGAAATGGCACACCGTGCACGCTGCCAATATTCCCCTCTCACCTGGAGCACAACGTCGAGCTGAGCTTGCCTCGGACCAAGCTTCCCCGATCGGACCTCCGGCACCCGCACTTCCATCCGCAGGAAATCCTTGCCGGATTCTTCCGACTGCCCGGAGCGCCCAAGCACCCGGTACCCGCACCCGCTCCCATCGTTCTCGTTTCCGATCTCGCCAGCAGCCGCCTCAGACCGCGCCGGGCTGTCCGCATCCTGAGACCAGCTGTTCACCGACAGGTGCCTCACGGTGAGGACACCCCCCCTGGCAAGGCGAACCGAAGCCACATCGATCTCCAAGACCGGCGGGAAAGAGCCGCTCCTCTTGCCGTTCGCCAGCACGAACTGCAGGAGGGGAAGCCGTAGCGATGTCGCAAGGAAGCTGTCAACCTGTGCGTTGTTCGTGACGCCCCCCACGGGGGCCCCGCGCACAGGATCCTGCGGGTGCCCAGCGATCTGTGGCGCGACGACTGCAGGCGGGAGGGCCCCCGGGTAGTCAGCGGCGACGAAAATCTGCGCCACACGCACGCAGAGATCGAAGTGCGGCTGTTCCAGGCAGAACTGCACGGAGGAGAGCGAGACGTCCTGGCGGCACCGGTCCAATTCGTCGTAGAACATCGCCCACCGCAGGTCGATAGGCGCGCACAGCTGCACGGGTGCCGCCGCCGCGTCCCCGTCCAGTCGCCCCCCCGCGCTAGGCGCCACCGACGTCGGCAAAATCGACCGCCAGTCTTGCAAGAACGCCATCCCGACCGGCCCCACAAATCCGGACATCGCGAGCGTAGTGTCGGGCGCGATGGGTGCATCTACCGCTAACGCCGAAGAGGATGCGTGCGACCCGCCCATTCCCGCAGGCGACGCCGCGGCGGCGGCAGCCGCGGTGTCCTCCTTGAACGTCACCTTCCCGGCGGACAGGTGAACCCCACGGGCGCCGTCCGCGAGCGAGGCCAGCAGCACGGCGCTGCAGCCCTGGATGTCGATGTCGTACGACAGGACGGCGATCCGTCTGCGCGGCATGTCGGCTCTCGAACGAAACGACCGGAAGGCGTTCGCCGCGAACCGGTTGTAGTGCCCCATCAGGATGCGGAAGGTCGGGGGGTACCAGGCGAGCATCATCGGGGCCAGCCGCAAGGACAGGCTGTTGACGAGCCGATGCCGCGGCCCCGAGCTCGTGGACACCACCGAAAACACCTGCGCAGTGGCGCTGCTCGGTCCGAGCGCGACTAGAAACGGCTGGACGTACGTGGGTCCAGCCTGGCTGCTTCCGCCCGGTCTCTTCCGCGCTGACAGCCAAGCCGAGAACACACCAGGCGCACCGCCATGGCCGACGAAGGCTCCGATCAGTTGCGCCGCTTCGTACGGCAGAGCAGGCGCGTTTCGCGAGGGATCTCGCCGCTGCGTCGCCTCGACTGCCTCGAAGCTCATTTGGAACGAGGCTCGGCTGCCGGCCCCCGGCGCGCCGGCAGCTGTTGCGTGCTGTTTCATCGACAACCCGCCCACGACGAAGGCGGCGCTGACCGCCGAGGGGCAGCACGGGCCAGTGAAGAAGTCGACGTCTACCGTGCGCACCTTCAGCTCGAACGTGAAGCTGGTCGGTGGTCGACCCTCTCTCATCAAGGCCGCCGCCGCTGCGTCGGCGGCGAGAGGTCTCGGCGGCGGCCCCACCATGAGACGCACGAACAGCCCGAACGACGAGCAGAACGCGGGCGTGAGGCGCACCCGGACGTGCTCGCTCTCGAGCGAGACGGCGGTGGCGTTCGCCGTAGGCCGGACCGCCACAACCCCCCGGGCCGCGCACCGAATCGCAGGCGGCCCCGCATCCTCCGAGGAAGAAAAACCAGACCCATGCGGCTTGTGAAACACCCGTACATCGCCAGCGACTATGTCTAGATCTAAGTCCCCGTCGGCCCTCTCGCCTTCGGGTTCCACCGCCTGGTTGAACCCAGGCGTACCCAGGTGGACGTCTTCGACTTCCAGCTCCAGCTCAAACGGAAGGTGGAGTGTCACCGCCGACCCGCGGATGTCGAACTCGAAGGGCTGGCTCCGTCTCCGTGCGGCGGCGGTAGCACTCGGCACGCGACGAGCGGCTCTAGCCGTCCACTCTTTCGAGACCAGCATGATCTCCTCCACGACCTTCTTCGCGTTCGTGTAGTGCAGCTTGGCCGACTTGAACACGGTCGCCAGCTTCACGCCGCCGCCCCCCGCGCTATCACTGGAGACCTCCAAGGTCCAGGACAACCCTTCGTCGCTGCCTTCACCCCGCAGTGCTTCGAGCACCACCACGTCGGATGGCATCACGAAGGATTCCCCTTGCAGCGGCACTCCGCCGCCCACGCGACCAACGCTTAGACGACGCATGTTCCCGGTCAACTGGCAGCCGCCGCTTTTCACCACCCCGCCAACGCTTACACCTTCAAGTACGGCTCCTACACCGCGGGACCAGCCGCGATTCCGGTGGACTCTAGGCGCGCTAATCCCGCCGACACTAATAGATAGCGCGTCCGGGTAGACCCCGCCCATTTTCCTTGCCAGCACATATGCTTCCAGGACCAGCAGGGCAGCTCCAACGCTGACACACACCTCCCCGGACTCGAGGGACGCATTGAAGAGAAAGTCAGGCGCGCTATACGTACCCACCGCCGTCGGTTCTGTGTCTCCGACGAGCTTACTCAAAATCTCGGCCGTCACGCGGGCACCGCCTAGCCGTAGGAGACGCCGTATGCCGGCCGGGTTACCGCCAGCTAGGAACACTTCCTGTGCTAGTGAACGCGACATCAGTGGCGGAGATCCTTGTCGCCCCAGGGGTGCGCTCTCGTCGGCAGATTGGACTGACACATCAATAAGTACGATGGACAGGTTGCCGAGCACCAGCGAGCACAACCTCTGACTCTCCTCGTCGCGCTGGCGCTGTGGGGCGGTTGCCACAAAGTGCTGCTCACCGCCTTCACCAACATACGACGCCGACTCAGAACCGCTGATCTCGAGCTGGCTCAGCGATAGCACGCAAAAGGTGGGCTGGTCACGTGAACGATCGCCTCCATTCTCGTCCGCTTCATGAGCCCCCCCAGCGAAGCCCAAAGCCACCTCGACAGACCGCAACGCGAAGTGCAACGACGTTTCCGAGGAAGAAGTGACAGGGCAAGGAGGCAATGTCCTAGGACTCGACAGCGCCGAGCCCGAGCCTGCATCTGAGGCCCGTGGCGACAGGCGACTTGCTCTGGGCGGCGGTCTTCCGTGCACCGAAGCCAAGGCAACGGGCGCGATGGTGAGCGGTGGCGCGGTGGCTTCGTCCTCGCCGCCCGGGTCTCCTCCCACCGGCTCCGTCCCCCCGGCTTCCCCGCCAACGACCCCGGAAAACTTCAAGAGCTTTTCCAGCAACATCTCCGCGAGCTGCACTCGGAGGGCACCCACGGCCAGGTCATGGCACGCCAGGGTCGACACGGTGCCGGTGATAGCGACGCCGCCACCATCAGGAGACCCATCAGTCGAGGTGCCGCCGCCCTTCCGCTTTAGCAACCTATACTGCAAGGCGCTGCTATCCTTTGGCACGGGCCGCGGCGCTGCCGAAGGGAAGACCGGCGCCCACGGCGCCGGAGCCGGCGCCGGGACGTCTGGCGCAGGAGCTCGGGCGCTCTGTCGCGACGAATTTCTCTCACCGTCGATAGACTCGCCGTCGGCGGCTCCCAATTCGGGCGAGCCTTGCGCAAGCTCGATCAAGCACCGCTGAACGATCTTCGCCGTCCTGAGGTCCGCTAAACCATCCGTCCTTCCGCTACGGAGATCTCCTTCGTGGGAAGTAGGAGGAGCGTCGGGCATGACCGCGGCGCCCCACGACACGACGGGCTCAAGATAGTCTAGCCCTTTGTCCGCCTGGTCAGGAGGCTTGTCGGCAGCAGGGGTGGCAGCGTCCTCAAAGAGGCGAGCGTGTCGCACAACGATGGACGAAACGTCCACCTTCACGTCCGTCGAGAGCTCATTGTCGCCTGCAGACATCGTACAAGGTGGCGAAGGACGTGCGGTACAGAAGGAAATGGATCACCAGCAAGGAGGAGATTTGTCAAACATTAATGGCATACACTACCGAGCGGCGGCACACGCTACGCTTACTCTCGGGCCTGCATCGTCTATGCAAAGCAAACTGTTGGCATGCACAGATACAGAACAGAGAGCGCGAAAACTTGTGTTAGACGGCCAAAGCGTAGGACGGAACAACAGCTCCGTAGGCGCTTTCACCTAATCCCAATCTCACTCGAAATTTGACAATTGTTGGGAAAAAACGAAAAACACGTGTGCCAGGAGGATCACGGAGCGAGGCGGGGAAAAATCATCCTACATAGAGCAGCGTCGCACTACCCTGCTGTGACTCACTTGGCAGGACGTGAGCGTCTAGCGCAAGACCTTTCATTTCCGCCACCACGAAGACGACTGGCGGCCGTAGGGTTTGTTTTCTGCGAAAGGGAACGCGATGACGGATGTTGGTAGGCTGTCAGGGTATATGTATCACCGGCCATGACACCACAGGAAGTGACGTTTTCGACTCGAATCAACCCCAAGAAAACACAGCACACACAAGTGATTCATCCAACACCTTGGCAACGTGACTGCCAGTCAAGGTGTGCTATGTTCCGAACTACTTTGCCCGGGCCTGGGCTTGGGCTCAACGCATCATGTCAAAAGCGGCACGCCAGACATAGACCGCCTTCTTGTTGCACAGTAACCTAGCGGAAGTTACATACCCGCTCATCTTCCCACCTTGCGCTGACTGGGGTAGAGAAGACACTGACGGTGCCCAGCCCGTGCACCGGAACAGATATCGACAGAGGTTCCTCATCCTCCGGCGAGTTGCATTCCTCCTCCTCCTCCCTCTCTTTTGGCTTCGCGTGGGCCGGTTGCTCCTGGTGCTCCAACAAACGAAGCGAAACGCTACCGACTGACGCCGACGCCACGACAAACTTGGTGTGGTCCTCGCGCGACTCGAAAGGCGCTGGGTGACGGGCCCCCCAGCAGCAAAGACAAGGAGAAGCAGCAAAACATGGAAGAAGGGCTCAGCTGACGAAGTCATCGA
The DNA here is from genome assembly GCA_000310025.1 of Ectocarpus siliculosus. NCBI lineage: Eukaryota > Phaeophyceae > Ectocarpales > Ectocarpaceae > Ectocarpus > Ectocarpus siliculosus. Next base: position 2,191,555 of record FN649726.1, on the reverse strand, counting down.
CGGGGACGGCACAGCAGCGAAACGAACTGCCGTAGTCTGCCCACATGGCGCTGAAAACTTTAACAAGACGGGGTGGTTGCACGCTCACCTGGACTGCTCGTGCCGAGCGTTCCATGATTCATATCAGTGCTGGTCGTCTCTGTGCCCCCTTCCGGCAGGCCTTCGTCGATGCCTTCGGGCGCAGTTCCCTGGGCAAGAGCAACACGCCGAGGCATGAGTTTCTTCAACGCACCGCAGGACTGGTCGAATCTCGTTGTGAGCCTATAGCAAGTTCATCCGAGGTCAAAAGCTGTCGAACTACGCCCCCCGAGCACCTATCGACTCGTCTATATATCGTTTTACGCGTTCCACTCGCAAGCGTTGTGCATGACTCTCTGGTTTGTGGGCATGTGGTTGTGCCTCGAGCGACTCGTGACACAAGCCGACCATCTCACCCGCCAGAAAGAAGGCCACCAGCTTGACGCGACTGGTGCTTCTCCTTCGACCGCTGCACTAGGGGGAGCTCCTTGGATGGGAGACTCGGCGTGAGTGTTTCGACGGGCGTTGAGGGCGACATGAGCAACTGCTCTGTCGATGAGCTCCTTCATCATTCGCACCTGTAGATCGCTGGGAAAGGCCAAGGGCGGACGAAAGTCGGGCGCGCCCGGGGCGAAACACGAGATCATCCAGAATACATGTTTTTGAGCAACATGGTGTGTTCGCGCGGAAATGTGCTCTGATAGGACACGGTTTACCCCAAGCTGACTCTCAGTGTGTGAATAAATACTCACCATGCTCAAAATTCTTGACAACGAAAACGTCACCTCTACGTTAACATGGGCTACTACTCTCCGACTGGGAGGCAATTCACACACTGCTGTATGACCCCGCTCCGTGGACGTGTTGATCAATCTGCCGAGGCTTCAAATCCCAAGCATGCCGCCTGTCCCGTCGCGTGATCAGGCGCCCGGCGTGCAAATTCCTTGACCACCACCGTGGTGTGCCTTATGTAGCAGGCGCCTACCTAAGCGAGAACGAGAGGTCCGCGATCAAGACGTTCGCCGTGATGATCGGGATTGGCATCGTCCTGCCTTCACCGTGACCGCCCCCGACGCCCACGCCCGCCCCATCCTCTTCCTCCCCGCCCCGGTCCTCGCCGTCCCGCGGGATGGACGGACGCACCCCCTCCGAGGAAACCTCGGAGGCCTCGTTTCGGCTCCAGGCGCCCTCCCCGTCGAAAAATGGGGAGTACAAAGAGGAAGGCCTGCGAGACCACCCGTCCCCCAGCAGCCGACACACGGTCGGGATGGGCAGCTCGTCGATCTCTCCTTCCGGTTCCGCCGACGTGGGCGTCGCCCCAGACCCCGCGCGATCGACGACGCTTGTCGAATCGTCGGCCCCCCCGGTTCCGCCCCCGACAAGCCGCCCCAGCACGGTGACCGGCGGTCGGGCAGTCCTCTGATGGAGTGCGGTCGGGCGAAGAAGGGCTGGGTACTAAGCCATCGTGAGGTTTGCGCGAATGGGACACGCTTGGACAGCAGACCTGTGCACCGCAACTGAAGGCGTTGTTTTTGGCCGAAGGCTATATTTACATCAGAAACGTACTACTGGGGAGTACAACGCGACATAAGACGAGATATCCCTGCAGATTGTGTTTCAAACAGACCGAAATGACGGCCCAGGAATGGGTGCCGGTGTGGATACAATCTAGCACTACAATTGGAGTACCTGGATAAGAAACCTTTGCCAACAAGCGCCCTGCTCGCTGTTCCACTCCCCCATAGGTCTATCCACATAGCAGACCGCCAACATTTTTTGCTCAGCCTGGACAACCAAGAACACTTGTCTCTGAGCGCGCTAGAGCGGCACGCTCAATTTGTGCTCCAGGGTTGCACCATGTCACCGCCTCAACCAACCCCGGACATGGGAACCAACCTTACCGGCACTGGTGGTGACCTGGGGCCCTCCCCTGCCCCCCACTGCAAACCCCATCGCGCCCCCGCCCTGCCCGGCGACGGCGGTACCCCCGCAGCGCCATAGTCAGTATCCTCCAGCCTTTCCCCTTGCTGCGTTTGCTGGTCTTCCCACGCAGCAAACGAGGACTCCGGCGGGCCCGGCGCGACGAGCCATACGCAGGCTAGAAGCTGCACTTCAAAGGATGCGCGGTTGAGGATGGGTACCTGCGGGGAGAAAAAAACGCCGCACGGGCAGCAAAAAGAACATGTTCTAAGAACATCACGTGGGGTTCCCGGAAGGCACGTTTTGTTGCGGGTGGGGGCTTCTGGGACGCTTGGTACTTCAGATACCAACGGTCCCCCGGTCCCCGAGAAGATCGACCAGATGTTACGAGAGAGAGAGGAACATTGGCTAGACGATAGGCCGGTTTCTATTTTGCGCAGCAGCTGACGTTTGTTCTTGGCCAAGTGTTAAGAAAAGGTTCTGTACAACCTCTCCACAGAACCTAGATGTAGTACCGACGATTGTACTGTACGGGAAGCAAGGTGGAAGGGAGCGAGGTGCAACCCGTATCCTACAAGCGTGAGGAGCAAATCTGTACGTGAAGCATCGACCGTTGTGTCCATGGCATATGCTTGCCTGCTGAAACCTCACCATCGACACACCTTTCGACATACGTAAAAAACAACCACAACATATCAATTCATACGAGGTACTTGTACGCTACTGCAGCGACGACCAAGACTAATCGGCGCTGAAGCCGGCCGGAGCACCTCGAAGGCCTGGACTTGTCTTCTCCTCGAGGAGTCTGGAGCGCAGTAGCGGTCAAGACACACGGTCAAGTCGCTGGCGTGTACAAGCTTATGCAAGAAGCCGAACGGGTCGTCGAGGCTGGCGAACGCCGGTGTCCACTCTCGGTCGGGATCCGCCGAGAAACAAACCAAGGACTGTTAAGGTTGGACGCGCAGGAGCGGGACAAGACGCGGCAGGAGGCAGGCGGTGTGACTCTACAACACTGCTGTAGCGTTGTGATACTACTACCAACTTGGGCGTTGCTGTGTTGCCTCCGGCCATCGATAAAAACAAAACCGGCGACTCTCCTCCATCCTCCTCCCCTGCCTCCTAACAATATCTCGTCGGAGGGTGTTCGTCGGAAGCGCACGGTAAGGCATGGTGCACGTGGTGCAAGCAGGACAGCAACATTGTTGCACGATGCAGCTCGTGGGACTAAGCTATCAGCTGTGGTGCCCCTCAGCTTGGAAACGCGGATAGAGTTACCTTTAGAGCAGCAGAAAGCACAACATCCGCATCTTCGTACTTGAGCACCAGGTTAGACACCTAACCAGCACATATAGCGTACAACGATATCCGAGGGGTGGCGGTGGGTAGTGACCGGTCAGTCGGTAGTGGTTGGTGATGTGGGGGAGTCCAGCATGGATCGGCTGTGGAAAACATGAGCACTCTTGTTCTGGCAGCTGTTACACTGTAATAGTATAGGGAACAAAGCCCTCTGTCAGCTTGGTTTGTACAGTGTGCGATAAGCGCGCGTGTGCGAAAGCGCAGGGACGCAAACAGAAGACCTCGTCCCCAAAGTTCTATTTTACCACGTTTTTGACGAGCCGGCACAACAAAAGGTATCGTATTAACGAACGAGTGTTTTTTTTCCCACCCACCACGATACCACGGCCAACGCAAAACTTAACAAGTTGTAAAAGTGCGCGTGGCGGTAGCAACACCAAGTGTGAAGGATTTACCTCGATGGACATGTTCGCAAGGACCTTGGTCAAGAGCTGCTGCATCCACCCGCTGACCCCCGCCGGAGCAGCCTGCTCGTCTGTCGACCTGCCGCTGAAATCAAGACGAAAACGAAGGGCCCAGCATCAGAAGTGGCATCAACCACTGGGCATCAACCACAGGGCATCAACGACTGGGTGAAGGTTACAGCAGCTTTGGATACCGACTTCTTTTCCGTTGTGCCTGAACTACATATTGCGGATTCAGCTTGTCTTGGCTAGAAAGTCAGCCGATGCACCATTCCAAGCCCCCTCCGATCATACATCACGGGGTGCTGCTACATATCCCACACAGCTCGCAACAAGGCCAACAGCAAAAATATGTGTCCACTTTGCCTACTTGGAGAAGAATTGCACACGAGCGCAAATCAGCACTACCAGAAACCTACCCGTGGGAATCGCAGTGATCAGCCCGAGCTTCACCAACCGCTTCGCTTAACTTCGGCTAAGACCCATTCCACACTCTGCCTTGCGTGTTTCAGACAACAACGCGCTTCCAGACGCACCCGTGTCTCGAGTGTGGCCCAGTTCTGGATCGCCGAGTACTCGGGCGGTGCGAGGCCGCATGCGTGATAGGGGTTATGATGATCTCGACGGTCTTGACCTTGATTTCGATGGGCCGCGACTGGAGCCGAGTCCAAGGGATGTGAATCCGTAGCTCTTTGATAAAACCCCTGTTGCAGGCAGCGGGCAAGCATGGCGGAGCGCGTACAATTGATACCACACCCGAAAAGGAGACCAAAGAAAAGAAGCGTGTATCTTAGAGTTACCCACGCGGCGTTTCCTTTGAAACCAAGCGACACCAACACATTCTGGCATGCGCGGAGCTGTGGTAATTGTATTGGGACAGTACTGATGCTGGAAGATGCCCTTGCACAAACAGGCTGGGCTCAAAATTCAAGCGCTGCCGGGCACACCAGAGCACCGTATACCCCAGGGCTTGTCAACAGCTGCCGATATTGTTGGAGGCAACTTGCTGCTCGCCGATGCGGGAGAATTCGGAACTCAGCGACGGTGTTTGATGCCGTCGTACCTGCAAGGGTTTTGCACACTCACCGGTGTCCTACAAAGTGCGACGCAAACTCCACTTCACTGCTTAAGATCAGTCCCGCTGCCTGAGAGTTGCAAGGCAAATACCCTGGCGCGTGGCGATGCGGTCCAATCTCAGTTCTACAGTGAAACACCGCTGCGTGCCTGCTCACCTTGAGAAATCGTAGTCGGTGCTGATGCCTCCGATATCGTGGAGAACGTCTTTGCGGAGCTCTGCATAGGCCGCCACAGAGAGGACACGCGATGCAACGGGCAGGGAGGGGGCGTACTCATGTTTTGCATGCCTTTAGTTGTTACACCATTGACCAACCGGCAGGCGGGGGAAGATAAGGGGGGTGGTTTGGTTCATGGGAACAACTTTCACAGGAATCGACGGTGTTCTGCGCGCTTGTCGTCCGCTGCAAGGGCAAAACCTGATTTCTATGCCTTTAATGAAGCACACCTTGAACAATTTCAGAGATATCTGTTCTCGTTCACATGACGAAAACACGGCCCTGGGTGTGTAGAGAAAGTAGCGTGTGCGCTGCGAGCCGTAAAGATGAATCTGGCGCGCTCTTTCAGTGCGTTATGCGCATCCCCTACCAAGGTTTTCCAAGACAACGTCGCCTCCCATGAGCCCCAGCTCCTCCAGCTCGATGTTGTGGATGTACTTGGACAGCTGCTGCTGAAGAACCCGCATTAGCACCGCCTTGAGGGGTCCCAGCAGTATATCCGAGAAGGCCCTCATGATGAGTGGACGAGTCCCCTGAAGGGAACAGCAGACAAGCGCAGCGCCCGATAGGTTCGCATTGCATGTACTCTGCAATGTAGATGATGGAACAAACGGAGAACTATTTAATAGTCTACAAGTCACGTGTTTAACGTGTTCCTACAGTATGTTCCACACATTCTCTCCGCACTCATCTGTTGTACACAATAGCAACAGAGGACTAAAACACAAAAGCACTTACATCAAAACGTCTCGGAGTCCAGTAATCGTTGCAGTAGATTGGTGCAATTTGTTGAAGACGGCGCGTTGCAGTAACCGTTCTACATGCACATCTCTAGCGCTGAGTACCCTCCGCCCTACTGGCTGACATTCGAGCGTGAAAAAGCAGGTAGTTCTACAGGCAGTTCACAAAGTGCATTTCAGTGCCGCAAGTTTGAGCAGGGTTCCTACGTATCTCCGTCCTGCTTGGCCACCTTTTCACAGCGTTTGGGATCCTCCCTCTGGCTTATGGCCACTGCAATGAACCACGACGAGGCCCCAATATAGCGGCTACTCACCTATAACCGCGCAGCACGCGGAGCTGAACTGTTGCAGTGACACGGAGCTTAGCCACTGCACTGCTTCCATAAGCAAGATGTTCCAGGTTGGGGGGCACCCGCGCAGCAGAAAACCTCCTACGCATATGCTATAGGTACCAGGGGGGGGTTTCAATATACATGTGGTTCAGCAGGCTTTTATCAAGTGCGGCGGAGAATCCACAAAAAAAAAAGAAAGAAAGCGCACGCAAAGCACACAAGTGGAGCAGCGAGGGTTGAACTCGGACCTCGAGATCGAGGCCACACCCGCAAGGAGCCATGACACGAAGACCTTCGACGTTGTCTTTGGTGTTGAGCCACCGTGGGTGCTGTTGCCTGCTGTTGGCATGGGTGGTTGCTTGCTCGGAAGTCGTGTCAGGGTCAGGGGCCCACACGTTCGTTGCCAAAGGTGCAGGACACAGCAGCAGCAGTGGTTCAGCCTCGGCTCAGTCCCACTCCAGGTCAGAGTTGGATCACTACAACGCATCGCCCACACGGCTCTGAAAAGTAGGAGCAACTCATCTGCTCAGTCGTTTTTTTTTCGCTACGGCACTCATGACTTGGGCTCTGGTTCCCGGTCACACATGTTTGACTTTCTGTCTGCCTCCTTGTGCAAAACGTGTCCTTGCCACAGACCGTTGTACGAGGCGGCAGCATCGGCAGGGTCAGCAACAACAGATGTAGCAGCAGCAGGCAACAGTAACACCAAACACAACCGCGCGTTTGCGTGGGCGCGACCGAGAGGGGACAGCAGCAATAAAAGAAGTACAGGCGGAGTGGAAGGGTCGCCGCGCGGCAGTGGGGGGTTGGGGGGCTTATTAGCGTCGTGGGGGGAAACAACGAAGGAACCCATCGCAAGATGGAAAGCACGGCATGGCAGCCTCTTCGCCCATGAGGACGTTAACCGGAAGGCTCAGGCGGCGGCGAGAGCGGCGGGGGTGCGCCCGGATTACAAGCTGACGTTTTGGGGCTGCATGGTGGCGGGGGCGGTCAGTCGAAGGCGAGAAATCTGACGCATCATGTGCAGGCTGTAGCCTAGCTGTGACACACGTGTGTCGGCTTATGTCTATGTGGGCATAGACCATGCCGTTGGTCTTTGTTGGTCAACTTTGCATCGAAGTTGATGGTTTCTGCTTGTGTTGTGGTACTGCTGCACTGCAGTACCACTTTTACGTACGAGCCTGTGGAACGTGAGGAAAATAAACGTTCAACTCAGGCTTGCCATTCAGCTGCGGTGGAGTATGTGAGTATCGTCCCGTCAATGGGTGCCGCCAGTCTATGCCTTACGGCATACCCCATACCCTTGTTTGACGCGGGGTCACCAGGAGGGACGTGGCAGTAGCTTATGATGACAGAAACTGGGTTCACATGTCGCCGCTGGCGTCTTCATGCCATCCATACCACACCAGGCAATACTCGAACCAATGGGATCGATGGCATCGCTGTGGGCGCGAACAAGTATCACTGGTCCGAGGTGACGCGGGAGCCCTCACACCGAATCGTGTGTCTTGTTCCTGTCGTCGTATGCATACACCCTCCCCGTCTGTCCCCTCAGCGTGGCGCAGACATCGCTCCACCCGGCAAACGTGATCAAGACGCTGCTGCAGACGAAGGGGTCTTTCAGGGCGATTCTTCCCCTGACGTGGACCACTCTCTCGAGGGGGGCGGGGGCGCAGTTCTTGCTGTCGCTGCCAAACGGGGCTTTGCATTTCGCCGTTTTGGAGGTTGGTGGCCGTGTGGAGACACGCGTTCGTAGCGGGCGGTGATGGGCAAGGCCATTTACTCCATGAGACATGGCGCTTCTGTAGAAGACCGAACCCGGTTGTGTAGCTTTGTGAGAACTACAGAGTGTATTTAGTCACGCTCCGTTCAAGCAGCGCAGCATTCTGAATGTCACCGCACCTTGCAACCTCCAGGAACCGTCGTAGTTGTCAACATCTGGATGTTGTGGATACCGGCGGGTGAGTCCGTTCTATTGGCGTCGAGCCTCGTCCTGTTGCTAAGGTTTACGCAGTTTAGTGTACAGTGTGCGGTGGCGTGACAGCCTGTTGCTAAGGTTTACGCAGTTTAGTGTGCAGGTGGCGTGACAGCGAAGGCATGGCATGAACGGTCTTCTTCATTTGGTTGTTTCAGGTGGCTATCCTATCTTGTAGTCCATGTGAGGGCACGGCCTTTGTCAGCTGTCCGAACAAGTTCGAGCTTTGCCTGACGCGATTAGATCCTGGCAATTTTGGATTCCGGAAGCCCGGCACAAGCAGTTGTGTTGCTGTTCTTTGCCTTCTCAGCTCATATGGAAAACCGTCGCCCGTGTGCAGGAGATCCCGGGAATGATGTACGAAAAGACCAAGTAGGTTGAATGGAGTCAACCTTGAATTCGCTGGTAATAAAACCGACAAGTTCGGTATGCTTCCGTGCCTTTCCACACAATTTCCGAACGATCTCTGCCTCTTCCTCCGCTCCTCTTTCGTGCAGAATACCAAATCAAGGATGGCCGAGATGTTCCCGCTGAAGACAGCGTCGTTCCTGCTGGATTTTGCTTCTTGCTCGGCAGCGACAGCTCTGTGCTCTGTCATGAGCACACCTCAGGTAAAACGAACTACTTACTTGACTGGCTGTGGGGTTGCCGCTGCGGGCGCATGACTCGTCTTGTCGCGGAGTACCAACACGCCAGATCTATCTTCCCCCTGCAGCTTGTTTCCGCACTGCAGTTGATGCCACCGAGTTGGCAGCTGCACAACAACTGCAGCAAGGATCGGTAGAGGGTCACATGGCATGGGGCGCATTTTGGATTTGTGAGCAACATGTGCACACATTTCCGGTTCGCCTCGTTGGTCGCATTCGTCCTTATATCGGCCGTCCAACATACCTGCAACTTTTCATGTGTTTCGCCCTCTGTGTATGTCATCGTTTCTCTCGTAAACCCTCGCTGCCGGCAACTCAGATGGTTTTGACCAATAGGATCATGGCGGGGGTGTACCCGAACCTGTGGACAGGAGTTCGGAGCATCATCCAGGAGAAGGGGGCGCGGGGTTTCTACGCGGGGTGGTGGCCGGGGCTCGTGCAAAAGATCCCCTCGTACGGGTTGACGTGGGTTTTGTTCCAGCAGGTGAAGGACTTGCACTACAGGATGGCGAAGCGCTTGCCCTCCAACACGGAGAACTTCTGGCTCGGGTGAGTGCGTGCGGTATCGGTGCTGGCGTTGTCCGCCTTTCTTGGGGTCCAGCTAGGACCCTTTGGTGCCTTGGTGTTTTTCCGTTCACAGGGCGACATGTCGTCAGAAGTAGCGAGTTATGTCAGCCGGTGTTCTCGCTCACTCCATGTACGGAGTCAAAGAAAGGAAGGCGACGGTGCATTTCGATCTTGCCAAGAATGTACGAACACGAACCCTAGAAGCGGAGGCAGCGTGGAACGGCGAAGAGACGTTCCCGGCATTGCCAATGACTTCTGCGGTGCTGGCGATGGTATGATCGATCGGATTCCCGTGTAATATGGGTATGTCTATGTACCCTTTTTTTCGTTGGTGCCCAACGATCCACACGCGGAGCTTCTGACGAGATAGATCTCCAGGTAGCCCACACCTGGTAGACGTGTGCGGACCATTGTCGTGTCTGCACCAAAGGTATTTACTGCTGTGGCTTAATCGGACACGCGTCTCGAAAATAACTACACACATGTCGAGACATGGGGTGATCTGCCTCGAGAGGGGCTGGCCCCTTAAGCTGTTCTGTCCCCACGTGTGAAACTGTTTCGTTGTAGCATAGCGGTTTCCGCCGATGTCGATCTACGTTCGAAGCGTAGGCATTCCAGGGCGAGAAACATGTGGGGCCTCTCGCGGCCGCGCTTTAATTCCCGTTGGGATCCTGCCCGTGGTGAACAGGGGGTTCCGGCGCAATCAAAGATTGTGACCCCGTCTGCCTGTGCACCCTTGCCGCCCGTTCTTCGACCCAACGCAAACGAAAACAGATGCATCGCAGCGGCGGGATCGGTGACGATCATGATCCCTATGGACACGGTCAAGGTACGCCGTATGGCTTGTGCGACTCTGTTTCGAATGGCGGGAGGGTCGGTATCACAGCAGTGATCATGGCGTTTGGCTGTAGTCACCTTGGAATTGGTCGGGCTGCGGTGCTTGGTTCCCATTTGGCTGGTAAAGTCGTGCCCTAAGAATGGGCACAAAAATCATGTACAGATTTCGGAAGCGAATGCATGGTGTTGTCATGTTTCGATTCGCGACTCTAAGGGACACGAAGTTTTCACTATCGTAGGTGCTGTAGTGCCGAGGGTACCGGTCAACCACTACGCTCGTCCGCGCCATTGCTTTCGTTTGAAGGATACTTCACGTGCAGAGACCAACGCTTGAACGTTGCGCGTTGAAATGCTGACAGTCCCGCCCAACTCCACCCGCGCTCGCTGATGCCAACCCTCGACCCGACAGACTCGCCTGGTGACCCAGTCGAGCGCATCGACCGTGATGTACAGCGGGATCTTCAACTGCTTCACGAGGATGCTGCGGGAGGAGGGCGTAACTTCTTTTTACAATTCGTTATCGCCGCGCCTCGTGAGCGTCGTTCCCATGATCGGCGTTCAGTACCTGTGAGTCTCCTCTTTGATGCTGCGCTGCCTACCAAAGTACCGTTCCGCGTCTAGTTTGGTCACGTCTACACGGCAAGGTGTTCGGTGCAGTTTTCTGCGGACGATCATGGCGTGTATGAATTTCTTTTTGAAACCGCTCATGCGCCTACGATGTGTAATTCCTCGAGGTACGATGTATGATGTAGGCTGAAACCAGGGAGTTCTGGAATCCAGGTGGTAAAAGACTCCCCCCCCCCCCCCCCGGGGCTCAAGAAGATGGTCGAAACAATTTTTTGCTCCCGATCGTTGACAAAAGTGAACCTACCACTGGTTCCCCTCTCTTCCGTGGAACACTGGTTGGGTACACGAACTGTGATGTGCGATGCCCCCCCCCCCTTGTCGTGAGTGATAGCTAAAAACACGATCTCATGCCTCTGCCCCACCCCGACCAACGTGCCTAATCGTTTCTCCCCGTCCGTGTGCGTTACTGTTGATGCAGGGTGTACGAATTTATGAAGCGACTTATGGCCGAAGTCCCGGAAACCGCGGCGCCCAAACCCAAAAAAAAAAACGTGCTCTCGCGAACCAAAGTATTAGTGGAGGAGCTTGAAACCGTAACGGAGGGATAGAAGCAGACGAGATACAGTCTTGTGTGTTTAGAGCTAAAAATTAGAGGCTCCAACAAACAATAGTTACTAGTTCTGGTCGCCGCCTCCCTCGGCGAGTTGGACTTGGGCAGTTTTGTGGGATATTTGTACCGCGTTGACAAGCGTAAAGGAACGCATGGTGCGAGGAGGGGGGAGGGAAAAAGGGATGGCGCTTTCTGCCCGGGTCGCCGCCGTCGTAGGTTTCGGACTTTTGTCTCAGGTCCATGTGGCACGGCAAAACGATCATCGAAGCTTTAAAGCACACACTCCTGAATCACACACATTGTTAAAAAAGTTTTAGTTCATTCCGAGCTTAAACCATACCCCGGCAACTTGTGGAAGATCTCCCGTGGACCTCGTCCTCCTTGCTTTCATTACTCTGCACTGACCTGGGCTTGTTTCCAAGCGGTGGATTCCACCCATATCCTAGCTAGCATTCCGCGTACCAACCCCACGTTGTCAAGCAATCCTCCCTGCTTGTGCTTTGAACGATTGCTGCGGCGGTGTGAGCGCGCAACACAAGCCCTTGGCGTTCGGTACCCAGGAACCAAGTAGTCCTCAACTGCTGCGTTGTGTGTCATGCAAATCCAGCAGAGAAGGAGTTGCGTTCTCGTTGAAAGAGCACATGTGCACGCACAGGCAAACACGTCATGCACACCGCACACCGCACATCAACAAACAAACGCGTTCACGATGCTTCTCCTATTTGATTGCCTTAAAAGAATACGCAAAACAAATTCGACAGTTCCCATTCCCTGGAGAACAACGACGATGCAAGTCACAGGTGCACTATGAATATCTGCCCAAACGAGCAACCCCCTTTCCAACCCCGGTGAACACCACCCAGCGTCGAAACCGACGAAATACAAGCATGCGGAGCATGTGTCGCAAAGGTGGAACCACCATCCCGCGCACGGCCACACGCGTGATCTTTATCCCGTCTCTCGAAAGGAATCGCACTCCATACACCATCTCCACGTTAAGGGCGCGGTGGTGGTGCAGCGGACATCACAATCACGAGGACATGTGACAATCAGCCGTGGAAAAATTCACATTTCGATCCCCGCTACAGAAAATGCTACAGAAAATGCTACAGAAAATGCTGTGCAAAACCAAAACCGCACAACCCCCCCCCCCGTTCCACCAAGCTTCCTGCCTCTACTTGGTGGGGAAGTCCCACGTTGTTTGACCCGTGGCCTTGTTCCAGTAGTAGGTATCCCCGCTGCTCTTGTCTGGGACAGCTTGCCAGCCGGGAGGCAACGCTGGAGTTGCTGGTGCTGCAGGCGTAGGAGCTGGGGCCGGCGACGGTGCCGGTGCCGAGGTGGGAGCCGGTGCCGGCGTTGGAGCCGGAGCGGGGGTCGGCGCCTGGGATTGTGGCGGGTACTGGCCAAACGGTGCCGGTGCTTGTGTCACCTGCTGCTGTTGTGCTTGGGGCAGAGGTCGACCGTACATGTCCAGCTGAGGAGGTTGTTGCTGCTGAGAAGCTGCCTGCTGCTGCGGCGGTTGCTGTTGAGGAGGCTGCTGCTGCTGCTGCGCCTGCTGGGGCATCGGGCGACCGTACATGTCCAGCTGCGGGGGCTTCTGCTGCTGCGCCTGTTGCTGGGCCTGGGGGATTGGACGGCCGTAGGGGTCCAGCTGAGGCGGTTGGTGCAGCGGGGGCTGGTGTAGAGGGGGTCGCTGGGGCGGCTGCTGCTGCGGGGGCTGCTGTTGGGGAGACTGCTGCTGCGATTGGGGAATCGGGCGACCGTACGTGTCGAAGCGCGGCGCTCCCGGAGACGCGGCCGCAGGCGCCGGAGTGCTGCTGCTGCTCACCCCAAGAACCTGAGGTTTCGGCGTCGACGACGTCGCCGCAGCAGGCTGAGCGCCGTACTGGGCACCGCCGGTGTACTGCCCCGGTGCCGTCATGAGCTGATGCCCTGGCTGCGGCTGCACGGGAGGCTGCTGCGGGGCGCTCGCCGCGGAACTTGGCTGCTGCTGCGGTGGCTGCTGCTGAGGGGGGAACTGGGGATGCTGGTGTTGTTGTTGCTGCTGAGGGACGAACTGGGGTGCTCCCGCGGGGCCGCCGGCAGGGCCGGGCGCCGCTACCCGTACGAAGCCTTGCTGGTTCGCCTGAGAAAACGGGAACGGTTTGAAATTGCGAACAGGGCAACGGCGTGGATCAAAAAGACGGACGCAGAAAGAACGTCACCGCTCCTGATGGCGCACGCACTTGAGCCAACACATGTGTCATGGCGACAGAATATTTATTCCGAACCAAGTATTGCACCGAACCCAGCAGAAGCTGGTCACGCGGAGAAGATGACGACAAAAACCATTCTCTCGCGAGACAGCAGCTAGAAAGCCTTTCACCATGGTGCATACGTCAACCCACTTCGCCACCGTTCGCCACCTTCAACAAAATACCAACTAGTGGTTGATTTATCTCACCTGACTGGGCTGCTGTCCACCGACCTGCTGCTGAGTGGAAAATCCCTGGTTCTGCTGGGTAGGGAACTGCGGGGACTGCGGGGGCGCACCGCCCCCGCCGACCTGCGGCGGTGCGGACGATGGCGGTGCCCCGAAGCTAGGCGGGCCATTTCGTGACGCCGTGGAGGGGGGCGTGGCGCCAAAGCCAGGCGGCTGGTGAGTAGGGGGTTGGTGCGTGGGAGGCTGGTGGGTCGGGGGCGCGCCAAAGCCCGAAGGGGGGCGGTTAGAGAACTGGTCTGCCTGTGGGGTCCTCCCTCCCTGCTGCTGCTGCTGTCCGGGCGTCATCTGAGACAAATAATCATCATGCCGCCGCGCGAAATAGGGAGCGATCTGTTACTATTTTGGGCGAGCAATTCACGCTACTCGCTACAACAACACAGAAACGGCTATCCGCAGTGAACGGCAATTAATCTGACACGATCCTGCGTTTGAAAGGATGGTTCTCGTGCCAATCGCCAAAGAAACGGCGGGTGATCCTACGGTCAGTTGAATCACCGGTAGCATCGTCCCGGTGTAATGCCCTTCAGTGTGCTGCACAAACGCCGCAAATACAAAGAGCCTTCTTTCAAGCACCACGACAACGGTCTTGAGCCAAGACGGCACAACGCGCACCTGGGTGTTCGGGCGCCCTCCGTCTTGAGGCTGTCCGTGAGGAGGCATGGGTGGCCGCTGCTGACTAGCTTGTTGGGGCTGGTACTGCTGCTGTTGTTGCTGCTGCTGCTGCGGGTCAGTGGGGGGCGGTCCGAAGCGCGACTGCTGGCCGGACGGCCTAGTCGGCGGCGCGCCCTGGCTCCTGCCATCCGGCTTGAAGCCGCCGGGGGCCGCGGGGGGAGGAGCACCCACGCCGTTGTGAGAGAGCCGTCGGCGGAGGGGCCCCGAACGAGGGTGGCTGGGGGGGGGGCTGCGAGGGAGGGGCCCTCGGGGGCACCGGCAGCGGGCTATAGGCGAATGGAAATTTGAGCAACACCGAAACGTTTAGGGGGGGGGGGGGGCGGCGAGGGGGGGCGACGGCAGGGAGACACCATTAGAACGACATGAAAAAACGGGATTGGCCGAACCCTTTTCCAGAATATGATTCGTCTACAAGTACGTACACGCGGAGGGGGTCAGACGAGCATCCAGGAGTGCGCCGTTCTTTGCCGTAGGATTCGCCGGTATGTGCGTGGCTCCTTCGTGCAGAGAGGAGGTCGAAGGGGGCATACGTGCCGCCTCCGGCTCGCTCCAATATATCTCCCCGGTTGAGCATGCCTCCATAGAGAGGCATAGAAACCCGATGTCAACCAACAACCGCATCTACAGCAGCTCGCTCTCTCTTTTCATATCTTCCTTCATACCGCCGGCCGCGGCTCTCTACAATAAAGACACAGCACACAGCAGCAGCTTGCACGACAGTCTCTACCACATCGAGCCCGACGAAAAGACACGACAACAACGCATACATAGCATGACCAGAAGATGCGGCGCGAAACCTGGATTTTGGATTCCCTCTCCATCCATCCCCGCACCAAGCGTGGGAGTCATTTTACTCTTTTACCTGGTTGCACCGTTAGTCATGAAAACTCTCACTCATCCATCATCGTCTCTGCAGTAACAATGTGGCCATGCACTTCGACCACAGCCACGGCCGGGCTGACACGAAGAAGAAGAAGATGAAGCTCTTACCGGTCCACCCATTTGAGCGTTCTGCTGGGCGACCAGCCATGCTGGAAGGACCATGCCCCTTCCCCGTCCCCCGGTGGGTGGAGGGTTTCGGCTGTCACCGGAAAATCCCCCACCTCTGCTGTCTACTCCGCGCATAGGGGGTCCTCTGTCGCTGTCACTGCTTTTCGGAGAGTGGAGGATTACCCCCCCCCCCCCCCGCAAACAACAATCGGTTTTTCATCCCGGGGTGTATCGGTCGATCACACACACACGGCGATATTTTAGGAACCCCGGTGAAGGAAGGTAACACGGGAAAAGAAGAGCAAACGAAAAAGCAAAACGTAAGGTGAGCGACAGGAAACGGCAGCCGGGAACAGGCGAAGTGGTCTAAGGAAGGACTCCCGTATCGACCCGATAAACACAGGGAGCACGGTGACCTTAGGACCACCGCCTCTTTAGCAGGGGCATAGCACCGAACGGTCTTGCTTGTGCAGGGCAGACCACCAACAGGCAGTGCTCTCGCTAAGTAGCTCACATGAGCAATCTTGGTATCTTTGAAATTGTATTGGAGAGGAGTGCGCACAGTGTATTGAGTGAAGTACGGTTGCCTATCGAGCAACAGCATTAAACGTGCGAAACAGGCGCTTGTATGATGATAAAAGTGGTAGATGGTAGCTCCGCGATCGCTCCCAGGTGTTTTCATGCCGGCACACAGGTCCCCGTTCGGTCGACTACTGCTGTTATCGCCCTTCACTCATTCTCCGTTTCAAGCGCACCGAGGGAGCTCCGAACCCCCGTTCGATAGAGCACGTTCAAATGCTGTATCGTCCGTGCTTTCTGAACCCACCGCCATCCATGTATTCACACGTGATCGTCTGTAGTAGTTCAGGTGCCAAAATACGGTTGCATCATCACCGACACAATCGAAAGTAGCGATAAGTTACAAAACAACGTCATCAAACAGCTATGGCACTACAACAGTAGGCGACACATCCTTAAAAAGAACGGGGAGCAAACAGCCGCCCACTGGGTACAAAATTTAAAAAACACTCACCGTCCGGGGTCCCTGCGTTGGAACCCTCCACCACCCCTGTCGTCACGACCACCCCCCCTGTCTCTGTCGCGGTACCCCCCCTCTC